>JAIUZE010075036.1:0-129253 GCA_022085475.1 Heliosperma pusillum | reverse complement strand
ACTTAATGTTATGTATTGGATTAAGTGTAAGAATTTTAAGCTCCTTTTATATCAAATTTATGTGTTTCTTGAAAAATGGGTATGGACGGTTGTAGGTACAAACACGTATGGAAAATCTTCTGCCAAAGGTCTGCTATTTGAGGTTAAAAAAAAAAATCCTTCACAGAACTCAGTCGCTGAATGGTTCAGCGACTGAGAACTTGAGCTTGATGGCAGAGTTTCTGCCAAGGTCTGCTATTTGAGGTCAAAAAAAAAATACACCAAAGAACTCAGTCGCTGAATGGTTCAGCGACTGAGAACTTGAGCTTGATGGCAGAGTTTCTGCCAAAGGTCTGCTATATGAGGTCAAAAAAAAAATACACCAAAGAACTCAGTCGCTGAATGGTTCAGCGACTGAGTGAACAGATAACAAAAAAAAAAAATTTTGATGACGTGGACCCATTTTTTGTAAATAAGTATGAAACAACCCTACTTTTGTAAATAAGTATAGTTAAAAGCCTACTTAAGAAAAAATTTCTACTATTTAGGCACGTAAATGTTTGATAAGAATTGGTCAGACACATACAAAAATCAGTAGCTGGCATAATGGATGACGTAGATTATTATTCTGGCGTTGACAATTTGAAGCCAAAGAGATGTTCATCCATGAGAATTGCAAGCTCCAGAAGTTCTTCAATTCGATTCTCCGATTCGATCCCTACCGAGTCAGCCCGGTTCACCGGGTATCAACGCCTTTCCAAGTCCATGAGACTCAGCGGGGAGTCATCCGTCAATTTGAGGTTTTTCAATAACAAGAAGAAAAACAAGGCTTGGGTACTCATTTCCAAGGTCTTTTCTTTTAGGAAATCATCCAATGGTTCAGATGAGATTGTCGGGAATGATGATGTCGTCAAGGTGGTTGATCGTAAGGCTGTCGAGAAGCCGGTCAAGTCTCGTCGTTCTAGTTGGCTTCCTGACCCCAATCGCCGCTGGCCCGTCCAAGGCTGGTAGTCCACAGTCGTATAGCTGTATAGTTGTAAACTTGTAGTGTACATGTTCATGTTCATGTATTGGCTATTATAGTCATTGTACTCATTCAATTCAAATTTGTGACAAATAATCTCTAATAAAATTGATACTTTTTCTTATTAAGAATGCCTAAAAATATCAATTTAATGAATGTAAATGTTGAAAGTAGCTAACGAATATAATGGTCAACGTGAGACACTACTCACTTTCTTTCAATTTTTTTTTAAAAATTTTGGTATTCTGTAGTTGATGCAGTTCCCATGGGTGTAACTTGTAAGGGTAGTCGCGATGGGGATGGGGTGTAAATGAGTTGAGCTCACTCGACATTACTTCCTTAGAAATCCGTTTGGCTAAAACTCAACTCGAGTTCAGTTTGACTTATGCACATGTAATCATGTATCATCATGCTCCTAGGAAGTGAAAGTCTAATGTAATGTGTGCTACTAGGAAGTGTCTGGGATCATAATCCTAAGCTCGAGCGTTATATGTTAACAGAGTATAAAATCATTGTTTGAAATGGTCTTTTGTGTTAAAGTATAGAATCATTAATTGGACATACCTTTCCACACCATATACCTCTATCATAGATTAGAAATTTCCCAAGTTATTTCTATTTATATTCACTCTTAGAAAATCACTTTATTTTTTTGCCAAATTAAGTTCACATCAGATTAATATATTATAAATGGATTTTTTATTAATCCCAAACATTGTACTTCGTATGACTTAAACTCATGTTCATATACTCCTTCGTATGACTTAGTAAGTTCGTAACGAATACACAATACTCATGTATTTCCATTTAGGTTGTTTATTAGGAATCCTTAACCTATTATAGCAAGTCACAAATTAACGGAGTCTGTTTTGTGATAGAAACGTTGAAAGTTGAGTTTATTTTGAATTAAATTGTAGTTGAGAGGAATTTGAGAAGATGGACAATAGTATGGATTATTCCCATAAAATAACCCGTTAATTTAAGGCCGTGTTCCGCTCATGAACGGTTTCAGTTATTTTTGACTGGATAACAATGGTTCACTTATGTGGCTCAGGTTAATTTTGGCGAGAGTTATACACTTGCGCACGTGGAGTTGCAACGATAAGTTAAATGGATAGCTTGATATTTTTGGAACACCGTTATCCTTCAATCTTCAATTCACTAGCTTTTTCCATTAGTCATGGTTTTCTTTGCTAGGAAAACCTCGGTTGAAATTCCCTTGCTTATAATGCTTGTTACAACAATTATAAGCGGTAGCACAGCTGAGTTAACATTCTTGAAACACGAGCCGACTCCGAGAAAGTGGCCGGAGAAATTCCACTCATTACAAGTAATGAACTACACTGATACGAACATGCTAGTAGTAAACAACTTGTGGTACGATTGGCAAAATGGTCTTAACGTCCAACTTATGCAGTACCAACAAGGGAAGCTTGTGCACGCCGTGTCATGGAATAACGGCACTTCCTTCTATTTCACGCTTAAAGGTGATCGTATAATAATCGAATGTATTACACATGAGTTTGGTGTCGGGATCTTAAGGCCCGATTTTTTAGAAGGCGCTAACTACTTGGGTCAGGTTCATATCGATGGATTCTTGTGTAATCTATGGGAAAAAGAAGAGTTTATCTGGTACTATGAGGATGTGGTTACCAAGAGGCCGATTCACTGGCAGTTTTACAACGGTATGAACAATTAATTGTACTGACATTACGCCTCCTTGTTCAAATGTTTGTTACGTTATTTCTTTTGTGTATTAATTTGGTGGGTTATATTATAGGTATAGATGTTCATGTGATGACATTTGAGGAGGTGGATGAAATGTTGGAGGAGTCTCATTGGCAAGCTCCAGATTACTGTTTTGACAAAGCCGTTGAAATTTCGACGGATTCTGGTTTTACGGCGCTTGGACTCTCACGCAACCCTTTAATAACACTCCGTCGATAACAATAACTAGAGATGTCACTATGTTGTTATCCATCGTAAAGGTATGATACTAACAATTTCGTCCTTGTTGATTGCTTGTAAAACGAGCAGAAAAACAGTATGATCATAATCATGGAAGAGCAGAATTACCCGAATTGACACAAAATTATCGGAATTGAAATGATATATGAAATTGCATACTCAACTAATCTTATGTAGATAACAAACGATAACAACATTATTAATCAAGAATTCAAGACCCAAAATAACTCGACTCAAACCTAAATAAGTACCAAATCCAAGCTGACCCATATTATACACGACCCGGATAACCCATTTACTCTGCATCCTCAAAAATACAGAAACCAGCATTAGTGATAGAGAAGCCACCATCCACCACAAGATTATGTCCACTAACAAATTTAGACTCATCACTCCCCAAGAACACCATAGCTTCCGCCACATCCTCCGGTTTACAATACTTTCCCTTCAATGTAGAATAAACCTTGGCGATATTCTCATCATCCAACCCAAAGAATTTCTTAACCAAAGGCGTAGGAACCAAGTACGGCGAAACACAGTTAACCCGAATCCCATGTTTGCCTAGCTCAACCGCAGTGTTCTTAGTGAGACCCAGCACTCCGTATTTTGAGCTTGTATATGCATGAGACGCAATCCCACCCACAACCGAGGTTAGGCTTGCTGTGTTAATAATGCAGCCACTGCGGCCTGGTATCATAACCCGGGCAGCATGCTTGGTTCCTAAGAAGTGACCAATGAGGTTGACCCGAAGAGTTTCCTCAAACTCTATCGGGTCAACCTCGGTTATGTTTGTGGACGACGGCCTAAGGATGCCGGCATTGTTTACCATAATGTCGAGTTTGCCGTGTTTGGCCAAGGTGGAGTCCACTGCGTCTTTGACGTGGGCTTCATTGGTGACGTCGCAGTGGGTGAAGGAGGCTGACTGTGGGCCCAGTTCTTTACATAGGGATTGGGCCAAGTCGTCTTGGATATCGGCAATCATGAGTTTTGCACCGTGGTTTACGAATGCTTTTGCCGTGTGTGCGCCTATTCCGCTTGCTCCTCCCGTTATTAGTACCACTTTGTTCTTCAATCTACATAACAAACCCGGCCATGATAGTGCGATATTGTGAAAGAATCTATGTCAATGAAAATTGCAAGTTTTTTTTTCTTATCAGCTAGAAATGAATAACATACAATACACTTCTATAACAAAAATTATTCATACAAATGGTATTCTTTTACTCTTCATCTGCGCTATTTTCCAATAGATCTCTACAAAAACACTCACAAGGAAAACTGACCCCGTACTATAATGGTTCTAATTGGCTATGTGTGTTAACTCGACACTTCATGTGAACTCACGTACATGAACATCATCATGACACCCTAACACTTTATGTTAAGACAATTTTTCATAAAATAATCGGGTTCTACGTTTAGATACGCACCCGGTCCGAGCCATCGAGCCGAATAGGAGTAATATAGTCGGCCTTTTTTCTTTTTACAATCGGAAAACAAGAGTTTTACATTTCAGTGGCCGAGTAGGACTACTGTAATAAGAGTAATATAGTCGGCATTTTTTGTTTTTATAATCGGCCATTGATCGTCTCATACAAGTTTTCGTGTTTCTCAAACCTCAATGTAATGAATCAATCATGTTTAAACTAAAAAATAGGACGAGTGTTGGATATACCTCATCATAGTTGAGCTTGCCATAAGTGTAACACCCTTGTACTGCAAAGATGGCTTGTAAATGTATGCGTTGTTTCGACGGTCGACGTAGCTTCGATATGTCTTATAGAGGACTCTTAGTCTTACTACTTGATCTCAGTAATGTGTCCAGAAATATATAGATAAAGCCAAGTGGAAATCTAATGTGACAATCCTAATTCTAAAGCCTACACGTTTTTTTAGTCACAGTATGAAATATGGTACTAGGGTTGAGGTAGTTGGACGTTGAGCTTCTTCTTTAGTTCGATTTAAGTATACTAGTACAAATGTACATCCAATATTGTACTTGTTCAAAACATTGCAATAGTTGTCTTAAATTTTTGGTTGGCTTTTACGTCTCTTATTACACAAACATTAAAAAAAAGTGTACAAGATATGATATTAAAGCAAAAGGAGTGTACAATCCTCTCCATTTCCTCTCACAAACTCATTAAGTAATATATACACTCTATTAATTTTTATTTCTATGTATAAACTTATAACCGTTCGATGCATGCAGAATGCAATTTAAACCGTTGAAAGGAACTTACCTTTCCATTTCTTTTGAGGAAATAAAGAGGATCCCTCCGCCAACTTATACCTCAACAAGTAAAAAAAAAAAGAGTAATTATGCCAGGTGAAGCTTACAATTTTTCTGAAAATATTCCACTTCGAAGAGGAAATCCGCTTTTTTTAATAGTAATAAATTAACACAAAATCTCATTTCAGACGAATACTATCCATCTTAAGCTTAAAACAGGTCAAATACATACCACATTACCCCACTTGTTGCCTTGAGAATACTAAAATTTTTGTCTTTACTATTACCACTTGCTCGTATTTGACCCGTTTAAAGCTTTAGACGGATATACCCGTCTTAAGCAAGACTTGCTATTAATATTATAATACTCCAAGCTCCGTATCTACGAGGTTAAACATCATTTCAGATTTACCCCCGTCTTGTTTATACATTTGGGTTGTTTATTAGGATAGAAGAGAAGAAATGAGGTAAACAAGTGTTGTACTGTACATTCATTATTTTAGTCATTTTACATTCGGGTCATCTGCAACTAACAAGTACGAGTACTTCATGCATATACCCGTTTAGTCGGAACCTCTGTAACGAGTAATTAGCAATGGAAAAACCTGTACACCATGTAGACTCGTCGTAGTTTAAAGTTCTCATAAATCTAAAGGGAATTAAATTATGTACATCAATAAAAGAATTTGGCATTGTAGATCATAAGTAATTGTCAGAGAAGTTCACGTTTACTTAATATCTTCTAAAACAGCATGAGCAGCATTGCGTCCAGGTGCTCCCATAACACCCCCGCCAGGATGAGCTCCGCTTCCACACAGATATAATCCTCGTAATGGGGTTCTATAATTGGACCTACACGGCAAAAGTTTGGGGGATTGAATTTATTAATATATATACCGAAGTAAATGTAGAACGGAAAGCCTAAGGAGATTATCATGAGCAATATATTCAGCAGAAATTACCATCCTTTAACAGGTCTCATCAGAAAAAGAGAGTCTAGTCCCATTGCTCCATGAAAGATATTCCCTCCTGCAAAATTTATTTAGAAATATTGTCATGTTCTTAGAGTACGTGGCTACAGGCATGAAGAAAGATGAAGTCCGAGATCTGAATTTGAGGGAAACTAGAAATCTAGAATTACCCGTCAACCCAATCAACTTCTCAAGGTCTGGAGGAGTAAGCATGTCATATCCAACAATTGATGAGCTGAAGCCAGGTGCGTACTCATCAATCAACGAGAAGCACCGTTTTGCGAATGATTCCTGCACATATGCAATAATATCCATGGATAGTCAATTGACAGAGCCAGAATGTCAAGAATCGGTCATTTTTTAGACTCATTGAATCATCGTCACTTGTCTAATTGCCTTATTTATAAGGGATATTCTACGGTGTACCCTTGAGTTTTTCGGTTTTCTATGTTATACCCCTTTTTTCAACTCTGCATTAACTTTATCGCTTTCAAACAACCATATTTCGACCTTTATTCGATCTCATTAATGTCATATTGCAATTCTATGTAAGTTTCATCAGAAATCACATTTAATAAGCAAAAACTAATATTAAAAACCTTCGTTATGAAGTACGAAATGATAATGGAGATTTCATGAATTGTTAGATAGATTTGTACTATTTGGTGGGTTAATGGGTTAGTCGGCGAACTAATAAGTAATTGAGTAGGTTGCCGAGTATTTGGAACAGTAAAGAGACGGTTTAATAGCTTAACTAAGAAACTAACTTAGCAAAGACGATTAATACGGTCATTGTATAGACTAATATATAAAGTTCAGGGTTACACCATGGAATTTTAAAAATGTAGGGGTATACCATAAAAAACCAAAAAACTTGAAGATACACCGTAGAATTTCCCTATTTATAAATATGAGGTCTATAAACTAAAATTATTTGGCTTTGCAACATTTAGTGATATAAGACGTCTTTTGTGGAGAATCCATGAGGTCTCCAACAATTCGTATGTGGCTATATCAGTTAGGATAGCTTGCGAGTTCCAAGTGATTGTAGTATAGTTGACCTATAACCAATGTCTACCTATGACCTGGGTGTAAAATTATCGCTTACCCTATAAGAAGTGTCTTGCCAGCTGCCATCTGAGGGCTGATATGGTGTGTACTGAATAAAGAGGTTGATAACATGTTTCCCTGAAAACAAGAAATGGGAAATGGTAATACCCAAGAATAGCCCTGCAGAGTTACATGAACTATTTTCGAGCATAATGTATAAGCAGAGCGGCTGAGAAACAAATCCACAAGAGGTACAGTCTGCATTGATTTTAATGAGAATGTTCAAAATTGATGCTGAAAGTTGCAGCTAATATCTAATTTTGAACAAAATTTACAGAGAGATTTGATTCGGACATTCAGTAACAGTGGCCTAACTCCTAAGCAACAATTTTTTTTTTCAGATTGTAAGTTATAATTGCATGGGATTCAAAACTTTTGAAACATCTTGATTGTGGTGGATGTAAGTAAACTTCTATGATTCCAAGTAAAGTACGGAGTATATTCCAACTGAAAACTCTATGGAACTCAATGTATTCTTCCATCGATCAAACAAATTGATTTTAGTTTGTTAGCTTTTACAAGGCAGACATGCAACTTAACTCCTCAATACTATAACAACTTTTCCAGTTCATCAATAGTCCAGTACACGGAAGCAGCAAAATGTTCCCTATACCTGGAGGGGATATTGTCTTGTCTAAGGCAGAAGGAATTGTCATCTCAATAATAGGTCTCCGTGATGGCAAGCCATTCCAAGCATCTTGACATGCTGAGTGAATCTCCTCCATGCTGCAGGAAAGGGTTATGCATCACAAAAGAATTTTAAAACCAGAAACAAAGGACAAGGGACTAGCTTATATTCCATCCACTCATATTAAATTCGAGGATTAATAAAATCCAAATAAAATCATGTCAGTCCCAATTCCCGAAGAAGTTGGACACTTGAAACCACAATTGGCAAGCTCTGTTGTTTCATCGGAACAATACTTTTGTCCTTCACATATGCGGAGTATTTAAGATGGGCAAATTGTTGGTTTGAATTAAAACAAACTTTTGTATGGAGCACTAATTTATGATGAATTTTCGGATTTTAAGATGGTGAGTTCTATGGGATTCAAGGCACAACTTATTCAAACCTCAAGGATGAAATTTAACAGTGGAAAATATATATTTAGGATGGAGAAATTGTAAGCTTGAATTAAAACGAACTTTGTACTAAAATTATGATGAATTTTAAACTTCAAGATGATAATTTTGATGATGGGTTCTAAGGGATTCAAGACCCAGCTTGTTTAAGCAGCACGGGTGAAATCTAAATGTGTCCTCAATCCATCTTTAACAGTGTACTTACAGCCATATGTAGATCAGATACAACAAAACAAGTAGAATGCAAAGTGTTGCATCCATGGCACTAAAATGAGTTATACCTCTCTGCACCAATGTGAATTGTCCCAACATGTTCAGGGCCCACATCTGTATGGCTATTGCAACATTGAAACTGGGGCAACTTATCAACAGCTAAATTGATTTTCGTGGTTCCCTGATCAAGTGTGGCCCAGAATAACTCGTGTCAGTGACTCTGTTATGAAAAATAAAACCATGTCTAAAGTAAGGAACAACTCCAAATAACTCCGCAACACAACACATCCATGTCAACCTTTTTAATGTAGTCTCCTCTAAGCCTACTTCTTGATGCCTTAAAGTACTTAAGCCTCAACTATGCGGTGAGATACGGAAAGCAAGAAGAGATTGCATACAGAGTACATGATTTGAATACTTTGAACTAAGGAGATGAATGTCCGGGATAGACAGAAGAGCTAGGATAACTTAGATATCATCAAAAGTTGATCATAATTCTTAAGACTCCCTCTTCCAATAGGTTGCTTACAGTAGTCTATGAGACAAATACAACATTTTTAAGACAATATGTCATGACCAGAATAAATTTGTCGGAATCATACATAGAGTAACTAAAGTATGATTCTTTACATAGAGTAACACAGAACTAAAGATCGTCATGTCCAAGAGAGTCAGTTTACAACCTGGTGCAAACCTCCTTGAGGTTGCCGGGCTTTGGACCAAATGGTATTCCCTTGTATATACGAACTTCTAGATATGCTCATATGCCCAAAAGCTCGCATAATCGAAATGAAGTCAGTGGTAACTGGCAAGTACTCCTAGGCTCCTAGTTTTAATAACAAAATTTATCATTCTCACCTTAGAAAGAATGTTCACTACACAAGTTTCTTGTATTTCCTTCTGAGCAAAATATGTCTCGAAGATTTAAGGTAAACTAAGTCTTGCACTATTTTTACCTCTTCTCACCTTTATGCATCCTTCCCCCTGGGGACCTGTCCCTAATCTCAATCAAATACTCTTTAGATAACGTGGTGATACATCTACAAAATCACCCACAGTAGACTACAGGTTATTCAAACATAGTAGATCACGAGGAGATTAGACATGACACATCAGGGCATGCATATGTATATTTCCTTCAAATGGACATGTATTCCTAAAAGAACACTTCAGATCTCTGCATACTGACCCTGAGAGTCTATCCATCAACAGAGAGAACAAAAAGACAAAAGTACAACAGAATGTTGGAGCAACTTAAATATTGTTTGCATTTAATGAATATGACAGCTGAAATAATCGTACCGAGCTATAATCCAAGTTTTTAATGGCACAAAGAAATTCATCAGGAAGATTATGATCTGGTACTAGTTCCTGCATCCAATTAAAAAAATTTAGAATGAAAGAAAGTCATAATTGTATTAATTTGACAGAATGAAAAAATACATAATTAAAAACAAGAGTCCAAGACGTAAGCCTACGTGCAACTTCTGGATTAGATGATGCATGTTTTTTTTTGCATCTGTTTTAAAAATTAGTACAAATTCGGATAACAAAGCAAAAGCTTACCACAAAAGTTCTATATGGAGTTGCATTTGATAGTACAACTGAAGACTGAACTTCTGTCCCATCAGCCAGCACTACCTAGAGTAAAATTATTTTAGTGTATTGACCATTATTAGCAGCTGCGTAAGTATTGGAAAGTCTAAATAAAGTAGCCCACCCCTCTCACTGCTCCAGAGTCATCAATCTTTAACTGCAAAACCTAAAACCATTAAAAAAAAGAACTTTATTAGTGACAAACTATCACTGAGAATACAACACACATGACCGATTCACATGGTAAACATATCGCGGATCAAGAAAGCAGGTGAGCATATAAATTCTAGAAATTGCAATTAAAACCACTACATAATGTGTTTAGACGGATGCATAAATCTAAAAAAATATACCTCAAATGAATACAATGTATGGAGTACAAATTAAGCTGAAAGGGGTGGCGCAAAGAGGTCAACAAAATCACAAGCATGTTAAATACCAGCACCAGCATCTATAGAAATTATAAAGATATATGCAAAAGAAGAGTTCAAAGGCAAAGACAACTTTTCAAGAAACAAGAAATGGTGTCCATCCATGTCTCAGGAATGTGGCATAGCATGCACTGCTGTTCAGACCCAAAGACCCGCCAAAAGGCAGTTGCCAGTGCTAGAAATTTGTCACACACTCACACTCTGGCCGCTAACAGCGAATCTAGCCAAAATATCAACAGCTCTAAATTCGTTCTTGCAAAATTACCACAAAACGCAATATTGACAAGTTCCCACTTTCCACTTAGTTCCATTACATATATGGAACCACAAATGACGAGAAGCATAAAGTCATGATACTATGATCAATTATCATATAAGAGCAACGTATGATCAGATTAGGTAACTTACTTCAGCATTAGTCACTACATGAGCGCCGGCTTCTTCTGCAGCACGGCTAATTGCTAGTGACACAGATCCCATCCCACCTTCTACGTACCTACAAAATATAGCACAGGCTGCAAGTAGTCACAATTTCCATCATGCTGCAAGATGACCAAGGTCATAGCATAGTGGTAGACCAATCACAGGACAAGTAATTGCCATCACGGCACAACATTGTCAAGCTCTTTTGAGAAATTAAGGAAAGTTTTCAGATGTGTCCACCTTCAGACACGGCTACATTTATTAGCTGGCATAGTTTAGCTGTTGTGTTGAAGAAACCAGATCAGATTCTTGACTATAAAGTTGCCAAATAGCTTGCCAAGAACTGTCATGGCTGATCAAGTGAAATACATCACTGATTATTGAGATAAACAGAACAATACTCATCATCAGATACTTACGACCATACACCACGATCTCCATGTGTTTCTCCCATCACATGATGCAGCAAAACATATCCACTACCTGGTGTGTGGATACTTGCCTATAAGAGTGATAAGAAGAAAAAAAATACAATCTTGTCAATGTGTAGATCTTATCACAAAGGCAAACAATTTAGTGTACATCTTATCACCAAGCCAAATATGTTTATGTGCAAATTATAAGTTCTTATATGTACTAATTTGCACATAAACATATTTAGTACTAATTAGTACACCAAATATGAATGAAGGACGCAATTGATTTGTGTATAGTTCTGTTGCAATTGATGATGTGGTGTTCCAACATTACATTGTACACTATATTTGGTAGACGAACTCGAACGCATAGGGTTGATTTGGTCCCAATAATCCATAAAATAAGTTATTACTCCGTCCATTCCACTTTTATGGTCCTCTTTCCCCCAAAATTTATTCCAAACTAATAGTCCCTTTCCAAATTTAGTGTGGTGGATGAGTGAACAACCAATATTGCCCCAAATATTTAAACAACCACTCCCTCCATCAAATGACATTGGCCCAATTTTCTTTAATTTAAGGGGTTAGTTTGTTATTTTACCACTATTTTTAATATCTTTCCCAAAATAGAAATGAGGACAACAAAAGTGGAATGGAGGGAATACTACATATAATCAGTTATAATAAGCACAAACATATTTGGCTTGCTTAGGCCTTAGTAATAGATGAACCTCTAATGGTTTTGTTCTCATGCCACATCATGCCAAATAAGCTAATGTACAAACCCATTTACCTACAAACCTCCTCCCAACAACAAACAAATCCCTTGAAGGTTTATATCATGACCCACTAAATTATTTTTCCTCTCACATTCTCTTTCCACAAACCTGCATACTAAATTGTAACCATTTGCATTTTATTTTCTCCAACAATAAAGGGGTTTGTCCACAAACATCTAAAAAGGTGGATGAACCCCTTTGACAAACCTGTATTGCTAATGCTTATAAGAGCTACACTAGATTGTTTGGTTGGGTGACACAACTGACGAGATTGTAAACCATTCTTGAAGGAAAAGAAAGAAAATCAAATGCATGCACCATCGTAACACATAATCAAATGTGAAAGGAAGAAAGAATCACTACATTTTGGAGCATGAAAACTGATGATTGATTTTGTTTCACACAAATAAAATAAAATTCATACCGTGCTACCAATCACAGCATCAGTAGCAAGGGTTGCTTTGAGGACATCAGTCTGCAAACAAGTAAAGGTGAAGTGATATAGAAAAGTTAAGATTGCAAGTTGAAGACAAAATGTAATATCAAACTAAAAACTATGAACATGAGGGAACAACCAGATTAAAGACTAAGAACTCATTCAGATTTGAAAGAAAGACCCAAAGGCGATGACATTTGAAAATCGATTTGTTTCACATAATCAGAATATACTCCATAAGTTTGGATGTGTGAAATTTAATGATGAGAAGTAGAAAAGGATACTCCCTTTGTTTTTGTTTTTTTCTTATTCTCCATCTATTTCTTTGAAAGCTTCTCGCTTTCCTTTTTGAGTGTTTCCTTTGTTATCTTTTCATACCTTCATTTGGTAAGGATAGCCACATAACATATATGCCCCTATGTATAAGCATACACTTCACCCACCCTCTCCAACCAACCCAGCTCACTCCAATCCTATCCCACCAATAGCCTCGCCCACAAATCTCGAAACTAAGCAATCTACTAGACCACTAACAACCGAGGGGCATATATAGCGGCTGGTGGGTAGAATGGTAAGGCAAATAAGGGTTAACGAGTGTGTTTTATTTGTCCTTAAATAATGCACCATACATAAATGAGAAGTTCTTAATGAATTGGAGGGAGCATATGTCGTTCTTCAATTTCGAGACCTTCACTTCTCTCTAGAATATCTCTTAAAGTATACTCCCTCCATCCCAATTTTATTGTACCCCTTTCTATTATGGAAGGATTGACGGAAAAGTGATGAACCACCTACACTACCCGTTGAATTAAGAAGTGTTGAGATAATATTATTGTGGTAGAGGGTGGTAGTTGATTATCTACGGGAAATATTGGATTACCAAACCTTTCCCAGCAAAATTTAGAAGGGGACAATTATTTTGGGGTAAATTTTGGAGTGAAAGGAAACATGAAATTGGGATGGAGAGAGTACTACGTATGAGTATATACATATATCATGAAAGTTAAAGGGTTACCTCCGACAACGAAAAATGTCCTTTAATAGAAAGTAGATGCACAAGGAAAACTACCTCAAACCAGTTATTCAGAACCTTTGAAGCTGGGGACAGTAAAACGTCCATAAAATCACTGTCAAGCAAGAGATAATTCTATTCAATACTCGAAAATTTCAACCTTTGAAGTTTAGCACTATAAGCAAATACGAGATTTTGGGTATTGCTCGCATGTTAATAGGGAGTAGTAGCGTAATTAACTAATTATGCATCAAGATTGAAGACATTATTATAAAAACTATTGATGCAACAGCAAAATCAAATCCATCTTACACCATCCCTTTTTGCCCAAGTGAAGCTGCACGATGAAGACAGCTAGACCAAAAAACTGATTTGTACACCTTATTCTTCATTTTGTTGCCCAAAGATGAAACACCTTCTAAATTTTCAGGAGTATGTGAGTCGAGAATAGGATCCAAGAACTTACAGAAGCTTTCCAGCTGACTCTCATATCTGTAGAAAGGTAAAATAAACCATGTAATTAACTAACAAATGACATGCAACTATCTACTGTTGATTTGCGGCTCGTTACAGGGAGCTCCCGTCTTCCCACTATAGTAAGTCCACAAGTCTAGGAGAATAAGACAAAACATCATCTTGATAGTGTCAAATAAACTTCTACAAAGTAACTCCTTTTTTGTTAGAATCAAATGATATTTTTCTGTCTGCAACCGTAACAGTAAAATCATTGTAATTAATCTCGTTCAGATACACTCCAAGGTGCCACAATGAAAAACGTCCTTCAACAGTAGTTTAACAAGCAACAATACAATAAAGAACGACCTGAAGCACAGCCAGTAGCCTAAACAATGAAAAATAAGAGTTTATAATCAAAATTTCCGTGTTCTTTCCTAAGTTACTCTGCTGCGTTACTAATCCGTTCCCCTAAAAGTTTCAGTCTAACAAATCTCGACTGTGCCAATGCATAATGTACTTACATTGTCAAAGCTAACGAAACGTCCCAAAGAAGTACAATTTACAAAGATGTAACACAATTGAAACCAACAGAAAGAAAATTAACCTAGGAAAAGCATCAGCATCACGTTGAGAGAACTTGGAGATCTCGGAATGAGTTAGTTCCTTATCCGGTCCCAATAACAAATACCTCCCATCCAAACACGGCGTAAATGAAGACGGATTTCTCCTCAACATCTTCAATCCATGCCTCTCTAACTCCAATTCCCTAAATTACCATCAAATCATATATGTAAGATTCTATAATGAGGCGATTATTATTGATGAATCGGTTGCATTACATAGTAGACCGTCTTGGATACTCATAATATTCTCTAATAATATATTTTCCTTTACAATTTCTGCCAGTTACGATCAGCACACGTTAGAAAAACCGTTGCAACCAATTAAAAGCGGAAATAGTAGTAGTGAGAGTAGTACTTGATGACGATAGGGCGAAGAAGGCTCTGGAGATAACTACAGCGAGAGAACTTAAAACCAGGAAACAACTCCTCAGTAACGGCGGCCCCACCGATGACGTGGCGGCGTTCAAGTACGGCGACGGAGAGACCGGCACGTGCGAGGTAGGCGGCGGAAGTGAGACCGTTGTGGCCCCCACCGATGACGAGAGCGTCCCAACACTTTTTGGATTTGAGCGCGTTCATTGCAGTCGCGGTTGTTAGGAGCGGCGGTTGCAGGTGGCTTCCAGAGTGATGAAGCAAATAATGACGAATATTAGGATTATTATTCCTATGATTATCCCAAATGTTAATACATCCATTTAATTATTTTAGGGAGGTTTTTGTGAGATTTGGCCTTTGTGTGGATCACATGGATAATTATTTGTTTTTGGGGTACAACTTACAAGACTCAAGTTTAAGTCAAGTGTTAAGTAGGAAGTAGGAAGTAGGAAGTAGGAAGTAGGAAGTAGGAACTACGAAGTGAGACAGTGACGGAGTGTGTGCAGTGGACTCGTGCCTGTCTTGTTTTAATGCTACACGAGTACAAAGGCTTTCTTAAGACGGGTTTATCATTCTTAAGAATAAACGGATTAAATATTACTCCACTTAATTAGATGGGATAAATAATTTGTTAGAATATAGGAACTTTCTTTTTGTCTTACTCATGCTATTTGACCCGTCTTTCAGCTTGTGACGGATAGTGTCTGTCTTCAATGAGAATTTCTGGTTGGAAAAGGGGAAAGCTCCCGGTTCCTGGTTCTCTTGTAGCTGAATCATCGAGAGCAAGAAATACAATAGTCAAAAACGTAAAAAAAGAAAAAAAAAATGATCAGCCGGATGATCGTCTTGTTGGTTCTTAGTCTCGGTACCAATTTAAGACTGAGCAAAATTGGGTATTTGAACCGTTTTCTAAATTTTATTAGACTGCCTTGTTTTCAAAACATGTTGCTAAATTGCTCTAGTTTGATCACTGTAGTTTCAGGACTGGTCTTCCTCAACTCCATTTCAAAGCTACTCCATACAATCATCTACAACATCCACCGTACCGATCTAAAACCTCCACAACCAACCCATTTATGGTACCAAGAAGATAGGATAGCAGTGACGAGATCTGATAGATATATTTTTAGATTATGATAAGTGCTGGAGGAGATTGAAAACCTGATTTCATACAAATTTACATAAAATGACAACAACAAAAAATAAAGAAAAGAGACCATACTAGATTTACCAACACGCCAACAGCAACCACGTTCACACTTCAAAATCCGATGAACGAATTTGTGATTCACCAACGTTAATTCTTCGACAAGTGTTAATTAGGATAATATGAGAACTGCACCTAAAAAGACTAGCAAGATTAGGCATAACAATCAATATATACTATGTGAAATGATGTGAAGAATAACGATACAGCATGAGAAGCTGAAGTCAGTCAAGCATATAAATCCTCGAGGCGATGTCCTGAACTAGCCAGTCAAATCCTTCTAGCAATCCATCTCCGGTGTATGCACTGCACCCTTCTATTTTCCAGTGTCGGGTTTTATCCATGGCATCCAAGTTAAGCACCTAAGCATTGAATGATGACAAATACATGCCATATGAATTAGTCAGACAATACACCGCAGACAAGACTACATCCGACCTCAACCCAAACCTCGATAATTTCGTGTCGGGTTCGTGTCGTGTTTGTGTATCATGTCAATGTATGGAAAGTGTAAATATATTTACTTGACGGAGGAGTAAAATAATTTAAGGATAATTTAATAAAAAGGTTATTCGCGCCGGTTTTATGGGTCTTAAACCATCAACCCAAGCTCGTTAATTTCATGTCTGGTTCATGCCATTTTTTCGAGTGGTATCATTTTTTTGCCAACTTTAGACTCGGGCCCTTAAGGCTTGACATTACTTCCATGGTAGAAAAACTGATCAAATGTATTGTTTTAAAAGAGAGTATATCATGGATCTACGTTTTACATGAAGTGAGAAGACATGATGCTTTCCATTCTCTTGTCTCTTTGTTTTACCATCTTGTTTTCCCTTCTCACATGCAACACTTGTAGCTAAGCTTGTGAAAATATATGTAATTGGAGCGAAAGGAGGGGGTAAATAGTTAAATACTATCCAAACAGACCGGTAGATTTCCGGAGCATTTCCTTTTTACTAGTACCCCAACAACCTCCTCCAAAATCACAGATTTAACAGCAACAAAACCTATGTTGCTTGGACTCGATTGAATTATCTGACATGGGTGCGTGTCTAAGTGTCGGATAGAGTATGTCGTATATACTCCATGCATTTTACAAAACACTATTGTAATAACTAATATTACAACTGTGTCGAACAGATTTTTAATTCATGTGCAACATCCTAAAAGTCTAAAACGACCTATAAACAAAATGAATAGATTATAAAGGAAGGAGGGAGTATGGAATACTGGAATAGTACTTTTGGTAGAAAGGTCTTGTTCTTTTCGCTTGAAATAAGCTGAACTGAATTAAATGAAGGTGAGTTGAAGTTAATTAAACTAAATAGAGGTGACTTAAAATGAATGAAGTTAAAAGTATGACATAATTTTGTGAAAAAATGAGTTAAACACAACTGACTGAAATTAAACTGAACTGGGCTTAATAGAGACGAGCTGAAATTAAGCTAGAAATAACAGGCCGAAATGGTCTTAATATTAAAACCCAAAGTAGGACTCATAACACTAGCGTCCTCCCCATTGATTTTCAGAACTATGGTTGTCTAACTGTCTTCCCTGAATTGTCTAGTCCCCTGCATTATTTTATTCAACATTATATATTAATTAATCAAATTGGGGTAAATGTAAATTGTAGGAGTAAAGTAAACTATAAGGACCTAAACTTTGTATAAAATTAGCTATGAGGACCTGATATATTAATAGGGAGCTTTAAGGACCCCAAATTCCTTTTCCGTCAAATTTAACGGGGGGAGTTGCCACTTCGCCCACTTGCATGCACTTTGTTTATTTGTTTGTTTTTTATTGCACAAATTCTCATTTGTGACGGACCGACCCGTCGCAAGCTAACGACAGATCGCCCCGTCACAAGTAAGACTTATTGTTTTTATTGCATGGTTGTCTTTGAGTTTGTGTTTCTTTTGTAACTTTACTAGATTTCATGCCCGTGCGATGCACGGGTTTACGTTAATATCATTTTCGTAATTTTCCTATAACAGTTAACTTATAAAAATAAACTTTTGAAGTCTTAAGACTATAATATAATATACTTCGTAATTTTTTAAAAAATAATATTGATATATTGATTCAGCTTATTGTATTTTAAACATATGTTACCAACCTTGTCGGGACAATATTTGATTTACGAATCTAATTATATTATTTTCATAATTAATATAAAAATTTTAGAGTTCTCTAAAACAATATTTGAGAGACTTAAACGATTTTGGGTTGAAATCTAGTTCCAATGACGACTCCTCTTTATAATCGCATGATCATCCAAACTTATGATATTTGTCTGATGTGGGATAATTCCTCTATTTATACGTAGTATATTCATCACACCTACATTATTTTTTAATGTGGGACAAATAACATATTTAGTAGTATACCATTAAAATTATTATTTACAATACATTCTTAAATTATTATTTATGATACTTTTCTAAACTAATCTTGGTGATGTAAATTTTATTAAGGTGGAGATAATAGTACGAACTTTTAAAAGCTCGGTAAGATAATAAAGAGATTCAAAAGATTTTAGGTGAATATCTAAGTTCGAAGAATGACTCATTTTCACAATATTTTCTTTTGTCAAAAGAAATGTAAAAGTTTTTATATAAAAATTATAATCATCACTTGAATAGAATATAGGAAATTATATTGCGATAAATAAACGATTTTTCAGTTTATTTTTTTTATGATAGTTTCGTAAATTAACTTTTGATAATGTAAGTTTCACTATTCTGGATACAAACTTTTAAGAGTTCTCTAAAACAATATTTAAGAGACTTAAAAGATTTTGGGTTGATATCCAAGTTCCAAAGATCAAAGATGAGTCCTATTTATAATTATAGGATCACCCCACCTTATGATAATTTTTCGATGTGGGACAATTATACTATTTATAAGTAGTATATTTACCACACTTGTATTATATTTCAATGTGGGACAAATAACTTATTAAGCAATAATACCCATCAAAATTATTACTTTTATAATATTTTCCTAAATTATTATTTATAATACTTTCCTAAATTAAGTTTGATGATGTAAATTTTACTATTGTGGAGATAATAATACAAACTTTTAAGAGTTTATTAAGACAATACTTAAGAGACTAAAATGACTCTTCTTTATAATCTCATATTTATGATCACTTTACCTCATAATATTTTTCGATATTGGATAATTTTACAATTTACACTTAGTATATATATTTAACACAAATACATTATTTTTTAATGTGGGACTAATAACACATTAATTAGTTTATCATCAAAATTATTATTTTTGATACTTCACTATTGTGACGATTATAATACAAATTTTTAAAAACTCTCCAACACAATACTTAAGAGACTTAAAAAATTATGGATTTATACCTAAGTTCAAGTATGGCTCCTATTTATAATCATACGATCACCCTATGTTATAGTAATTTTTCGATGTGGGACAATTTACTATTTTATAGAATTATAGGTAACATATTCACCACACATACATTATTCTTCAATGTGGGACCAATAACAAACTAAGTAGTACACCTTATTTTTCTAGAATAATATTTATTTCTTAATTGTTACTAAACCATTATATTAATATTAGAATAATAAAAAAATATTTTAAAAGTCGTTTATTAAATTTTCAAAGTCATTTATTAACAATATAAAAATATATTTTAAAAGCCCGTGCGATGATCATATTTATGATCACTCCACCTTATTATAACTTTTCAATGTAAGACAATTTTACTATTTATACGTAGTATATATTCATCAGTCACCACACCTACATTGTTTTTCAATGTGGGACAAATAACACATTAAATAGTTTACCATCAAATTTATTATTTATGATACTTTTCTAAACTTAATTTGTAATGATATAAATTTCACTATATTGAAAATTAAAATACAAACTTTTAAGAACTCTGTAAGATAAGATACTCCCTCCTATTCGGGATAACTTTCCCCATTCAAGAATGGACCAAAAATTAAGGGTGTGTAATTAAATAAGGTAAAGTATTGTGGTGGGTGAGGTGATTGCAGAGAGAGAATGTATTATGAGGTATTATTGTGAGGTGAAGTGATTAAAATAATTATTGTTGTGGGGTAAGGTGATTAAAATAAGATAAAGTATGGGTATTGTGGGGTATTGTGATTAAAATAAGTATAAAAGTTTACCAAAAAAGGAAATGGGAAGGTATTGTGAATAGATGAAAATGGAAAAGGGGAATGTTATTGTGAATAGGAGGGAGTAATATATAAGAGGCTCAAAAGATTTTGGGTTGAAACTTTCATATGATTTCCATTTGTAATCATAAGATAATCTACCTTATGATAATTATCTGATATGGGACAATTATACTATTTATAGGTAATATATTCACCACACCTACATTATTTTTCAATGTGGGACAAATAATATACTAAAACTTACACCAAATATGCGCAAATAATATGAGTTTCTATACTATGCATGTTTTTTTTATCACGAATCTAATTATATTAACTTCATAATTTTTGTTACAATAATACTTTTCTAATCTAATTTTTAATGATGTAAATTTAACATTTGTGGAGATAATAATACACAAACTTTTAAGAGACCTCTAAGACAATACTTAATAGACTTAAAAGATTTTAGTTTGATATATAAGGTTCAAGGATAATTCCTATATATAATATGGGATCACCTACCTTGTGTTAATTTTACGATGTACGACAATTTTACTATTTTTACATAGCATATTCATCACATCTGCAACTTTTAAGAGATCTCTAAGACAATATTTAAGAGATTCAAAAACTTTTGGATTAATACTATTTTTACATAGCATATTCATCACCTACTTTTGAATTACACAAAGTATATACAAATAATATGAAATTCTATACTGAAATGATAACATTTTTTTTACCACGAATCTAATTATATTATTTTCATAACTAATACAAAATTTTAAGAGCTCTCTAAAACAATACTCTCTCCGTCTTCATCATTTGTTTGCCTTTGATTAAAATACTCCTAAAAAAAAGGCAAACAAATAAATGACCGGGACGAATGAAGTATTTGAGAGACTTAAATGACTTTGGGTTCAACTCTAAGTTTCAAGGAAGACTGTTATTTATAATCGCGTGATCATCCCACCTTATGATATTTCTTCGATGTGAGACAATTCTTCTATTTATACATAGTATATTCATCACACTTACATTACTTTTCAATGTGAGACAAATAACAAATTTGGTAGTTACCATTAAAATTATTATATATGATACTTTCCTAAATTAATTTTGATGATGTAAATTTCACTAAGGTAGAAATAATAATACAAACTTTTAAAATCTCTGAAAGATAATACTTGAAAGATTTAAAAGATTTTGGGTGAATATCTAAGTTGAAAGATGACTCATTTTCACTATAGTTTTTGTGAATTGAATGTAAAAAATTTTATATACAAATTATAAACACCACTTGAATATAATATAAGCAAGAAATGTATATTGAGATAAATAAAATATTTTTCACTTTATTTTTTAATGATATTTTCCTAAATTAATTTTTGATGATGTAAGTTTCACTAATGTGGATACAAATTTTTAAGAGTTCTCTAAGATAGTATTTAAGAGACTCAAAAGATTATGGGTTGATATCTAAGTTCCAAGGATGAATCTTATTTATAATTATAGGATCAGCCTAGCTTATGATATTTTTCTGATATGGGACAATATACTATTTATACGTAATATATTTACCACACTTGTATTATATTTCAATGTGGGACAAATAACTTATTAAGTAGTACACCATCAAAATTATTACTTATATAGGATATTTTCCTAAATTTTCTAAATTAAGTTTGATTATGTAAATTTTACTATTATGGAATTAATAATACAAAATTTTAAAGGTTCATTAAACCAATACTTAAGAGACTAAATGACTCCTATTTATAATCATGATTAGTATATATATTTTCTACAAATACATTATTTTTCAATGTGAGACTAATAACACATTAAGTAGTTTACCACCAAAATTATTATTTATGATAATTTTATAAATTAATTTTTAATAATGTAAATTTAACTATTGTGACTATTATAATTCCATTTTGTTAAGAGCTCTCCAAAACAATAATTAAGAGACTTAAAAAATTGTAGGTTTATACCTAAGTTCAAGGATGACTCATATTTATAATCATAGGATCACCCTATGTTATAATAATTTTTCAATGTGGGACAATTTCCAATTTATAAGTAATATATTCACCACATATACATTATTCTTCAATGTGGGACTAATAACAAACTAAGTATTACACCATCTTTTTTCATATAATATTTATTTCTTAACTGTTACTAAACTGTTATATTAATATTTGAATAATAAAAAAATATTTTAAATGTCATTTATTAAATTTTTAAAGTCATTTATTAACATAACAATATAAAAAAAATAGTTTAAAAGCTCGTGCGATGATCATATTTATGATCACTCCACTTTATGATAATTTTTTAATGTGGTACAAATTTTGATATTTATACGTAGTATAAATTCACAAGTCACGATACCTACATTGTTTTTTTCAATGTGGATCAAATAACACATTAAATAGTTTACCATCAAAATTATTATTTATGATACTTTTCTAAATTAATTTTTAATGATGTAAATTTCACTATAGTGAAAATTATAATACAACTTTTAAGAGTTTTGTAAGACAATATGTAAGAGGCTCAAAAAATTTTGGGTTAAAACTTTAGTTCCAAATATGATTCCTATTTGTAATCATAAGATCACCCACCTTGTGATGATTTTCTGATGTGAGACAATTCTACTATGTATAGTCAATATATTCACCACAACTACATTATTTTTCAATGTATGACAAATAATTTACTAAAAATTACACCAAGTATGTTCAAATAATATGAGTTTCTATACTTTTCAGGGTTTTTTTTCACCACGAATCTAATTATATTATCTTCATAATTTTTTTTACAATACTTCAATTTTTTTAATAATACTTTTTAAAATTAATTTTTAATGATGCAAATTTAACAATTGTGAAGATAATAATAGACAAACTTTTAAGAGATCTCTAAGACAATACTTAAGAGACTTAAAAGATTTTAGTTTGTTATATAAGGTCAAGAATGATTCATATATTTAATCATAGGATCACCCACCTTATGTTAATTTTATGATGTGGGACAATTTTACTATTTATACATAGTATATTCATCACATCTACAAACTTTTAAGAGATCTCTAAGACAATATTTAAGAGATTCAAAATTTTTGGGTTGATACATAAGGTTTAAGGATGACTCCTATTTATAATCATAGGATTACCCACTTTATTATTTTTCCAATGTGGGAAAATTCTATTATTTATATGTAATATTTTTAGCACATCTACATTATTTTCCAATGTGGGACAATAGTTATGAATTTAACTTTTATTTAAAGAGTTTCTAAAAAATTGAAAAGTTGATAATATTATTAGAAAAATAATTAATTTAAAAAATATAATCAAAATTTAAGAGTTTAACCATAACTTGGAAAGTATATGTATGAATAAAAGTTGATAATATTAAAATTCAATCTTTATATAATATAATATATTTTATTTAATATTTAATTAGCCTAATAAAATTATGTGTAAGGTAGTTTTATCAATAAAAAATAAAATAGTGTTTTGAAATAGTTGGAGACTCTCTCGTTGCCTGAAAAAAGCCTCTTTTATATATATACTAGATTTCATGCCCGTGCGATGCACGGGTCTACATTATTATCATTTTCTTAATTTTTTTTATAACAATTAACTTATTGAAATAAAATTTTGAAGGTTGAGCTTTTAACTTATTTAGTTACACTGTAACTTTTAAGTACGTATGAAGTTTGATTCTTAATGTATTATCTTTTAATAATATATATAGTATTGACATAAACTAAATTTTCACTTAACTAATTTATATCTTAATAAAAATAATCAAATTTTATCACAGGGTGTTAAATTTGATATTAATTCGACTTTTAATTGAAAGGGTATTCTTTTATTTAATAAAATTAAGCAGCATGCTTTCACTCTCGCTTAAGTTAATGGAAATCGTTCTTATCACTATAATAAAATATAATTTCTAAGAAACTAATATTGATTAAATTTTTTACCTTCTATTTTAATTATATTCTATATATTAAGGTTACAAAGTTGGAATATGGTATAATATTTATCTAAAGTTGAGGTATAATTGTAATATCAGTATAATTGCTTACTTTTTAATATTACTACTAACAAATTCATTGTATATTTTATAGTTCGTGCATGGTTGTATACTATCAGCTATTCAGTTTGCAATTCCCATTCCATCCTTTATTCAAATTTTAAAATTACTTCATTCAGCGGTATGTCTCCCTTGTGACGGATTTTCCAACAGGCTAAGTATCTTCCACTTGGGTAGATAAGACAAGCCTAGAGAATCACAAATGATTTGTCTTTTTCTACCCATTCGATACTACTTGACCCATCACAAGTTTGTGATGGATATGCCTGTCACAAATGAGAATTTGTGTGATCAAACAAATAAGAACTAATTTGCAGTATAATTCAACAAATATCCTAAAAAAAATGAATGATAAAAAGTTAAGGTAATTATGTAGTAGGAATAAGCTAAGATTTTATCAGTTACATGAAACACTTGAATTATTTGCATGTTCCTAATAGAAAAGATACCCTAAAAAGAATATTTACATATTGTATTCTATTAGTTCCTTCAATCCTCAGAATTCACTCAAGTGAGTAACACTCCAAGATAGGAATGAGCTTATACTTGAGTTATGGTGTCTAGAAATGTTGGGGAGCTATACTCAAAGAAGTGAAGAGTGCTTTACAATTTACTATGCTCAAAACATACTTCCTACTTCCTAGCTAGGTAGCACCAAATCGGACACGGACACGACACGGACACGTGATACGACATCTCATGAAATTTAGGACATGGGACACGGCATTTAAATTTAATAAAATATATATTTTATAGTTATAAATAACATACAATTTTATTTTTGTATTAGTATATGATATTAAATGTAAATAATTGAGTGTAAAACTTGACTTTAACTATAATTTATTCTCATTTCCCACCCAAACTCATCTTCTAATCAATTTTTCCACCCAAACTCATCTTCTAATCAACCTTTTCTAGTCTTTCAAACTCACATTCCTTGTTTATAGGTCTCCGTGTGTCCGACACGGTGTCCGACACGGGACAACTGGTTAGGAGAAGTGTCCGTGCTACCTAGCTTCCTAGTCGAAAATTTTTCCTGACCAATGTTCTACTCTATTGTCATTCCAAGTAAGAAGCTTATGAAGCTGTTGTTTCCGATAAAAGCCCGCGTGTCGGATTTCCTTGTAAAATAAATTATTCCGTTTTGGGCTAAAAATGGAGTACTCAAGTTTTATACCAATAAGGGTATATGTAGTTTAATAATTGCAATCAGCCAATAACCTTACAACCTTTCTACAGTAATGCCCTTAGTGAGAGACGTATAAACTCTTTCCGCAATTTGTTTAGTTGCTCAAAGAACAAAGTATAATAATAATCCTTAAATTATTATGCATAGCCAGTTGAACAATATAATAAGCCTAATGTTCACAAATGTCGGCATATATTGTTCATTGATGTTTTCATTGTTGATCATTAGCATTATCCTGTTAGAGGAGACAATATATTGATCTATATATAGTAGCATGGAATAGGCTCCTAAGCTAAATATACTAATAGTCTTTGTTTGGCTTTAGAATTCATGTCATAGTATAAGGCCCTGTTCTTTTGGGCTGAATCGGAGCTGAACTGAACTGAACTGAACTTATAGGAGCTGAACTGAACTTATAGGAGCTGAACTGAACTTATTGAAGCTGAACTGAACTGAACTGAACTTATAGGAGCTGAACTGAACTTATAGGAGCTGAACTGAACTGAACTTATAGGAGTTGAACTGAACTGAACTTATAAGAGTTGAACTTAACTTATAGAAGCTGAACTAAACTGAACTAAACTTATAGGATCTGAACTTTTATGAACTTAATTTTAATTAATTGAATAGAATTTATAAAATCTAAAATTTACTAAACTGAACTTTATTACATAAGGTAAGATAATAACATAATTCCAATTTATATACATTGGTTTGTTCAAATATATTACTACGTTGACATCATCTTTATCTGTATCTTTATTTTTTGGAAAGGACTGTCATAAAAAAAAGTATACTCTAAAACGTAAGGTAAGATAATAACATAATTCCGATTTATGTACATTGGTTTGTTCAAATAGATTACTACGTTTACATTACGATAAAAAAAATAAATCACATATTACATCGTTTTCTATCCATCTGTTTCCATATCATCATCTTCCTCATCACTTTCTTCTTTATCTTCACTATCACTCGTAACAACGAATTTATTCCCTCGCCAAATGTTTTTTACTATCTTGTTTCGTACCTTTAACATGGTTTTTTTTCCGCTTATCATCAAACATGCCCAAATCTACTGTTCCTTGAATATTCACGTCATGTTGTATAATAGGTATTCCAAGATTATGCATCCTTATAAAATTATGGAGTGTGAATGTATAAAACAATAATAGACATTTGATACTTTTGTGACATTCGGGGCATATTTTTTAACACCCACCTTTTTTTCAAATGACCAAATGTCATTCCACTAATTAATGTCAAATTTTTTATATCGGTTTTCATAAATAATATATTCCGTATAACTTTTCTGAACTTAATTTGTAAGAATTGAATTTTTCTGAACTGAACTTATAAGAGCTGAACTGAACTGAACTGAACTTATAGGAGCTGAACTGAACTGAACTTATAGGAGCTGAACTGAACTTATAGGAGCTGAACTGAACTTATAGGAGCTGAACTGAACTGAACTGAACTGAACTTATAGGAGCTGAACTGAACTTATAGGAGCTGAACTGAACTTAAAGGGGCTGAGTTTAAGTCCAAAAGAACAGGGCCTAAGTCCATCAATTGCACGTACTCTATATGCTTTCATTCTGTAAAATATTATTCTATAATGAGATTAGTATTATTGTAAGTATTATCCATTAGGTAATTTCACGTATAATATATATCCAATCTAATGTTTTATACATGTACCTCAAAATTGTTGGAGACTAAAGTATTTCATAAAAGTTGGAGACTATGTAATCGCTCGAAAAAAGCTCCATTTAATAATATAGATAGATATTGATTTTCATGAAGTTTTGTATAAGACGGATAATATACGTCTAAAGATTAAGAGGGGTCAAATACCAATAGATAGTGAAAATAGAAACAAAATTTTTGGTATTTTCTGGACAATAAGTGGGATAAATTGGAATGTATTTGTCTTGTTTTAAGCTTAAGACGAATATTGTCCGTCCGTCTTTAATAAGCATTTGTGTTTTATATTTCTAGTTTATCTTTATGTTTATTTAGGTTTATATTCTAGAGTATTGGACTATTGGTTTATATAAGTTTACTAGAAGTATAGACACGATAATATATGCACGATATTTATAGAGTTTTACTTATTACTACTATTTAGGCAAATTACATAAAAATAATCCAACGTTTAGACAATCTTCCAAAAGTAATCCCACTTCAGCTCTTTTACAAAATTAATCCCAAGTTTTGGTTTGGGTTACAAATTTGGTCTGATCTATCCCAATCCTAATTTCAGTTATTAGGTTTGACATTAAAAAATCTGTCCAAATAAAAAATGTGTACATTTTTATGATGAAACATGAAATTCCTCTTTGCCTATATTTCAACCTGGCAACTACAAAAGACAAATTAATTCACCAATTCAAATGTGAAAATATTAGCATGCTATGAATTAAGAATAAGAGTAGGAGGATAACAAATCTTTACATTTTTCATCTAATTCCCAAATTAAACATGGCATCCACTTATTTCAAACCATAAAACCAAAGGTATTCCATCAATTATTAATCCTACAATTTTTAGAGCAAAAATTAAAATTCTTCAACTAATTCTTTATCGAGAAAAAAATGTCGGATGGGAGGAGGATGGTGTAGCCGTGTAGGGATGGATTGGTGAATATTGAGACAATTATAACAAACACAAAATTTCTGGGTAAACATAAGAACATTAATGAAATGAATAAAATACCTTGAAAGTTATCTTCTTTTAGCAAAAATGTAATATGATTGATACAATTAGGGGAAAAGAGGCTAGTGATAGGAATTGGTGGTGGTGTAGTTCAATAGAATGAGTGTATAATAAATTAATGTGGAGCCGAGATTTTTTATTTTTTTTAAATAGAATAAGTTGGTATGGAATTAGCTTTGTAAAGTAACCTAGTAAATATAGTTAGGTTCGTAAAAAGTCGGACTATTATCGTAACGCAAACTAAAACGTGGGATTATTTTTTTATAAGAAATAAGGTGGAATCATTTTCGGAAGATTGTTCAAACGTTGGATTATTTTTGTGTAATTTGCCTACTATTTATAGCAATTCATTAATTTACTTTTAACGCTTCTAATCAAATTATTTTGGTTTGAGAAAACAATTAAAAGAAAAAATTAATCAAGAGATTTAAGTAACGCCATGAATAGTGTACATTAATAAAAATATTTTTTTATCGCAAATTTAATGATATTATTTTATAATTCTTATAATAGCAAGTTAGAATTTATCTTACAAATTTTCTTGACCTGAAACTGACCCGACGACCCGATCCGTAACCACTAACCCGAAAATGACTCGAAAAAATATAACTGTAATTGAAAAAAAAAACTTGAATTGACTAATTGTAATTTTTAAAAAAAAAAATTGACTCGAAAATGACCCGGATTCAAAATAACACGACATGTTTGATCTGAACCTGACCTGATCAAGTTATTTGAAATAAACTTGAATGCCGAAATAACTTAACCCGATCGGAACTAATCCGATAATATGATAGACCTAAATTAACTCGACCCAAATTACTCTGACCTGAACCCAATCTAATTGACCCGTTTACCACGTCTACCCCAGTCCCCAGCCCTACCAAAATCTGATCGGACCAGAAAAATTATCTACTGAAACTCAAAAGTGAATGACAATCATGCAGAGAAACAAAAACAAAGTGCTGGCAAGTGGCAACATCCGTTAATTTTGACGGAAATAGGAATTTGGGGTCCTTAAAGCTAGGTATTGATAGTTTAGATCCTCATAGGAGTCATAGCTAGTCTTCTCCAAAGTTTAGGTCCTTGTAGTTTACTTTACTCTAAATTGTAGATAGTGTGCAACTGTACATACACCATGAGAATTCGCATTTCTTTCTCTTTCCTTTTGATTTTACGGATTATGCTCAGTAAAGTAGTTAACCCATGCTTCTAATCGCTCTTCTGTTACAATTTTCAATACATCTGAAATTTGATTTATGACTTTAGTCCAAACTTCGATTTGATCTTGATTTTATGGTTTGGAATAGGGCTGAGCAAAATATCCGATTATCCAAACCGATCCGATATTTGATCTGAATCAGATCCGAATTTTTGGATACCCGATCCGAAAATTAAGTTTGGATCGGATATCCAATCCGAAATCTTTGGTTTTGGTTTGGATATGGATATTAGAAATAAAATATTTGGATATCCGATCTGATCTAAAACTATAATTTTCTTGTATAATTTCGAGAAAATACAATGTTATTTCATAAAACAACTTATAGAAGTTTAAATTATCAGAGAAGTATGTAGGTGGTATTTAAATTTTATTTCGAGAACATTAAAGTAAGAATACTAAAGAAAATCATCGTGTAAAACGATGAATATGATCGTGTTTCAAACTTAATTTTAATGTAAATTTCAAAATATGGATATCTGTATCCGATCCAATTATTTTGGATATCCGAACAGTGGATATCTGATACATTTAGTTTATTTTTAATTTGGATATCCAATCCGAACTAGCACTTTGGATCGGATATCCGATCCGTGCTCTGTCCTAGTTTGGAGGCAAATCAAAAGGCCTGCCGAGTTGGGCTGAGTTGGGCCGAGTTGTTACACCGCATTTATGGGCCAAATATATTGTACTGTACTTCGTTTCTTTATATGGAAACGTGGTGGCCAACATAAACTGCCAATCATATGGGTTTGGCTTTCATTGGCTTGGTCCATTTGCTGAAGCCAAACACTATTTGTCGTCGACCCTTTTAGGCGAACAATCCTAAATAGTAGTAGACCCGGCAAAATAAATCTGAACCAGAAGAATTGATCGAAAACATTTATATTGATAACCAATCAAATACCTGATGTGAGTAATTTCAATAGCATAGCAAATGAAAAGTCAGTCCAAATCGAAATGAAATGAAACTTAACCGAATTCAGTAATAACTAAATGTTATTCGAACATGTATAAATCCGAACCGATAAGAGCTCAACCGATCGATAGACTTGAATTATAAATATTTATTTTCTAAAGAAAAATCTCAAATTGTAAGTTTTTTCATTAATTCTTTATCTATGATTTTATGAGTTATTATATTCAAATTTAAAAGTATAAAGTACATTTAATCTAATTTTTTTAGCTTTAACTAAGAATATTATGACAAGAAACCCAACCAAACTAATATAGACCCGACCCGAACCGCACTGACTCGACATAGCACAAACAGATTAAAGTGGCTAATCGAAACAAACCCGATCAAAATCGAACCGAAACCAAAACTAAGGTCAAACCGATATAAATCGAATTGATTTCCCCTGATCCGAACTGAACTGTGCCCGTTTTACTGGCCAGTACATACCCTCCGCTTTATTTCTTTCGGTTAAACCCCACATACTCAGTTACTCCCTCCGTTCCGACCATTTGTTGATCATTTTCATTTTAGGGTGTCTCATCCATTTGTTTACCTTTTCTATACTATGAAGGTATTTTATAAGTAATTTGATCTCTCCGTGGGTCTATTGTCCTCTATTCTTAGTCTTTGTACCAAATGTAATCTAAACAAATAAATGGTCGGGACAGAAGGAGTAGAACTTTCTTCCGTCCTCCCTAACATCGCAACTAAAAATCACAAAAACCGCTTTCAAATTCAAAATCAACAAAAACTCAACAGTAATCTAATTTAACAAATTTTATTGACTTCAGTAATTTCTCACATATTAGTAACTAGATTTAGTACTCCCTTCTATTCTCAACAACATTCCCCATATCAATTTTCGTCTATTCACAATACTTTCCCTATTTTCTTTTTAGGTAAGTCTTTGTGTGGTCTAAATTTAATTGTATGGTGGGGTAGTGTATTTGTGTGATCCAAATTTAATTATATGATGGGTTAGTGTGTTTTCTTAATTTCTGTGTCAAAGTGAAAGGGAAAGGTTGTTAAGAATAGGAGGGAGTATATTAAAACAGATTAGAAAATGATTTGAACCTGAAAAGTTTGTAATAGTGCTTCCAAAACACGCCTAAACTCACGGGGCGATGATGCGAACACGAATAATGACTCTCCAGCAAGTACTCAAGCAGGTTGAAGTTGCCTAAACTCACGGGGCTATGAATCTATGATGCGAACGGGAGGAACAGGGGATGGAGGGCGGGAGAGATAAATAATGGAGACTGAATGTTTGGATATAATCACTACAAGAGAAAGCTCGTTTCGCGACGGAAAAGTCTGTCGCACAACATGGTATTTTCGTCGCCAAAAACAGTTTTGCGACGGATCATGTCCGTCGCACATTTTCGTCGCAAACAGTAGTTTCTGCAACGGATTAGTCTGTTGCAGCTTATTTGCGACGGAATATCCGTTGCCAATTGAAATAGCGACGGATGGCAGGTGGCAGTAAAGTCAAACAATAAGTCCACTTTTGCGACGGAATTTCCGTCGCAAAAGTTGACTGACTGGTTGACTTGACTGTCAACTGTCTAGCCAAGTCACAGAAATAGTCAACCTTTGCGACGGAATTTCCGTCGCAAAAGTTGACTAGTTCATGGACTTGGCTAGACAGGTGGCAGTAAGTTAGTTAATGTTTGCGACGGACTTTCCGTCGCAAAAATACCAGTACATTCGCCTGAATGCATTGTTTTCCTTCATCCCCTATACGCGTTAAAACGACCAAAAACCTGCAAATAACAGAAATTTTCCAGCAGTAAACGTACCACAAAGTTACTAATGTAACACAAATACCATTTATCAGCAAAATTTTGATTTTATATCATAAAAGTCAAGTCTTACAAATAAAAGGTTTATGTCATAATTAAGTTCAAAATAACTAACTTATCACTCAACCACACGGAGTGAATGGAGTGAAAGGGATGAATGGGTTGGGCCTAGCATTATCGCCGCCATCATCATCAAAGTCGTCTCGACCCTGTGTAGGACCTCCAGCTCTGCAGTTGTGAGCAGAATTTCTTCCAACCTGACTCAAGTACTCTTCTATAGCTGCAATTCTTCGAGCTTACTCGTCGCGCTCTTGCCTAAGTGTCGCATTCTCCTTTGACAGCTTAGTAGCGAAACTTTGGGTGAACTGAGTCGGGGCTGAGGTAGCAACATAGTGCCTATGATGGTCAAACAAATAATCCGCCGCTGGTCCTAATCCGTAGCATCTTCCTTTCTCGTCAAATCCAGTCCCCTCAAAATAGATCCCATTATCGTCGATGTTTTTGACTCCTTGACTTTGAAGCTCAGACTTCTTTGAGATGATCTTATTCTGCATCACAAACAAGCTCAGAATTAGTAATTGTCATTTAAATAGTTAATGTAATTAAATATAAATGACAAACATAAATCAATTAGCGAAATATTGCATAACTTAGAAAGAGTTCAGCTGGTTTTTTTGATAACCATCCACGGATCCTGTGCTTCTTTGTTTTCTCTAAGACTTTCACGGCATTTGGGATATCAGATGAATTTTTCCCGACCTACAATTTAAATACTTGTTAGTATAACATAGATATATATATGTAAGTATTAAATTATAATTAGATAAATATATAAATAAAAAATGAAAGAAGATATTTACCATTTCGTCTATGAGTGTCAAGGTGTTTTTTCTACCCATAATGTGAGTAGGCAACGCCTTTCCCTTCTCTTCACATCCCGACCTACGATTAGCCGAGGCTAATTCATATCTCGCAACGAAAGAAGAATCTTCGACGAGCCTATTCTTAAGCATTCTAAACAAGTCCAAAGGAATCCACTTCGGCCTGTGCTCCTCGTCTTTCTGCGAGGCTCGGTAGATCATATGACGTAATTAAACGGGTCTTCATGGCATATTCCCAAGCTTTCCTTACCATATCTGTATGGCAAAGATCGAAAGAAACCCTTTACTGTCATGATTAAAAATATAAAGTTAGGAAAATATTAAGTAAATAAAAAAAAAAAATCAATAACAAAGATAAATTGAGAAAAACAAATTTAAATAAATATAATTATGAGTAATATTTTAAATAATTATACCTCAAACCAGTTCCACCAAGACGACCGCAAAGTATTTGACGCCTCTTTCCAGTTTGGCGCACCCGCATGTTATGATCTCCGATATCAGTTTAACCACATCTGGGTCACTGAACCTGAAATTAATTATCATAGTTAAATACATTATATATAAATATTATGATATTTTAAATAATCATAATTATAATTAAACAATTAAAGTAAAAGTAAATTAGTCTTACCAGACACCTGTTTCCTCATCCGGATCGACGTGGACTCTGCGAGTAGTAGTATCCACATGTGTCGTTTGCACGTTCCCGTCATAGACTTGTTCATACTCATCCTCCTGCGCTATGTTTCCTTCATTACTACAACTACCTCTTCTTCGTCGTCCGCCCGCCATATAGAGAAAAACTAAAGTATTCAAAGTTGTCATGAATTAACAAACATCAACAACAATAACTACTAATACACAACAACAACAACATCAACACCAACACCAACACCAAAAACAACAACAATACAACAAGAACCTCCAACAACAACAACAACAACAACAACAACAACAACAACAACAACAACAACAACAACAACACAACCAACCTCGAACCTCGAACCTCCAACCTCCAACAACAACAACAACAACAACAACAACAACAACAACAACACCAACAACAACTACAACAACAACAACAACAACAAATTCGGCAGCAATTCTCTACAGTTCTCAAAATACACGATGTTGAATGACTTGTCACTCTACATATGTATTCAGAGAAAATTAAAGAAACTGTCAACCAAACTTAATCGTCAAATAACAATTAAAAAAATAATTAGTATTTACCACCTAAATGGCATAAAAGATTCAAAGACAGTCCCAAAACGGGGACTATTCAAGAATTACACCTAATGTATAACTCTTGAACGTGTACTAGGTTTACCATATATGAACAAAACAATTAATAATAGTCTAATTAATCATAAGAACGCAAACATAAACATAAAAATAAACACAATTAAACTTAAACAAAATAACGCAAATATAAACACAATTAAACTTAAACAAAATAACGCAAACATAAACACAATTAAACTTAAACATAAACATATATATCACACTAATTAAACTTAAACAAAAAAAAAGTTAAACTTATACTTAATAATAACTAAACTTAAAACAAAACAAAAAATTAACTTAAACCAATATAAAATTATACTTATTAACAATTATAATTAAACTAATTAACTTAATATAAACTTAAACTTATACTTAATAATAATTAAACTAATTAACTTAATATAATAATTAAACTCAGAATTAGGGACGGGGCGGGGGACGACAACGGCACAGTGGGAGGGGCGTCGGTCCGACACCAGCAGGAAGGAGGGGCGCCGGCCCGATCTGGGCAAAAGGAGAGGACAGGAGAGGAGAGGAGAGGGGGAAGGGAAAAGTGAAGGTGGTCCGGTGAAAGGGAAGGGGAAAGGGGGAAGAAGGGGAAGGGGAAAAGGAGGGGCGGAGGATGGTGGTCCGGTGGGGCGCCGGCCGGAGAAAGAGGGGAAATAAACAAAAAAAAAGAGGAGAAAGAGAGGGAGACAGAGAAACCTGGGAGAGAGAGGAGGGAAGGTGGTCGTGTCCGACGGTTGTCGTCTGGTGGTGAGGGGAGATAAGCAGTCGCGCGCGCGGAGTGAGGGAGTTTGTGGGTTTCGATTGATTTCGAATTTGGTAAAGTAAAGGAGCACGGAGAGAGAAAGAGTTTTGCAGAGGTTATAAAAGATTCTGTGATGGAATATCCGTCGTCATTCCGTCGCAGAATCAAGCCCACCTGTCACCTTTATGGTCAAATATTTGGTTAATTTTTTGACCTGTGACGGAATATCCGTCACAATTCCGTCACAGAATCAGGCCCACCTGTCCCCTTTAAAGTCAAACATTTGGTCAATTTTTTTGTCCTGCGACGGAAAACTTGTCGCAATTCCGTCGCATTAATTGATTCGCGACGGAATATCCGTGGCAGAGGTTATCGCCATGTAAAAATAAGGGCGCCATATGTGAAAAAGTACTGCGACGGAAAGTCCGTCGCATTTCCGTCGCAATATGTAATCCCCGTCGCAAGTATCTTTTTGCTACGATTTTAATATCCGTCGCAAGATTTTCGTCGCTAATATAGCTTTTTCTTGTAGTGAATTTCCCTCCGAATATTTCCTCTGTTGGAAGTATTTTTGTTTGTCTTGGAGGAGGAAAAATGATACGGACTCTCCAAATCCCCTTTACCCTCTTGTCCATGTTGTCATCTAAACAAGGGATTGTGTATCCCTCTTTCCCTTCAATTCTTCTTATCCAAACAACAAGACCTTAGGGTGCAAGTGCATCAGGTTACATGTACCGAGAATGAGTATGGTCCACTCTAGGGAGTCTTTTGACAACCGCCTAGATAAACATTTATCTCGTCTATGCATGTGTGTTGGATGCATCTGATTGATGCACATAGTTGAGCTATATCAGCTGGATTGGTGCATGCCTTTGTTACTTTGGGTACATGCAAGTGTTACCAAAAGCGAGGACCAGTAGTGATGTTGCTATCGACCAACTTCGTGGTTAGGATATAACGTGGAAATGTGTGGATTATGCAACCCAACACACTAATTCTAACAACAACCGATTAATAGTATACCTGGTATGGCGATAAAATGGAATAAAAAGACATAATCAATAATTCTAGGGTATGGCGATGCACAAAATATGATTATTTTACAATAAAAAGACACTATATCATATAATGCAACTATTTGTGTTGTCCCACGGTAAGATGGTCGTAGGCTAGAATATTTGTAGCATTATATTTTCATACAAGTCAATGATTTGTGTAATTAATAGCGATTATGACATCAGAATTTGTGTTATTACACGTATATATATACCTGTAATAACACATACTTCCTCCATTCAACTCCACTCTACCAAATTTTTTTTCACATTTGCCGAGACGGGTTTTACACGGTAAATATCGTTAGCTATGTGTTTGCAAAAATTATAAAGGTTAGATATTAATAATGTACTCGTAAAGACGAATCAAACAAGATCACTCATGAATATATTTTTTACTTATATATTGGGAGAAAATTGCAATTATATGATCGCTTGTGAATAGTGTACAAAAAAAAAGTGGTAGAGTGGAGTTGAATGGAGGAAGTATATGTTGTACAGTAGGTCTTGCTTAAGACGGGTCGGATCTTACAACGGGTATTTTGTGAGAGGAAATGAGGAAATGGGTAGAGGGGACAAGGTGGGCACCCCCCATGTGCTCTCCACTCACCCTTAATGAGTATTTTGTGAGAGAATATGGTATCCGTCTTAAGCTTAAGACGGATACCTCCGTCTTAAATAAGAATTTGTGTATGTTGTAATAGAGTTAGCCCTAGACCTAAACTTATAGGCAAACATGGAAACTTTAGTAGCATAGACCAACAAAAGGGATTCAATGCCTTGGAGTCTTGGGACAGTTGGACACTACAAATCCATGAGATTGAATTAACAATCATGACAAAAGTAAGACATATAACTCCAAAAATGAAATATAACTAGTTTTATCCATTTCATATTAAATGAGTGAGATATTAGAGGAAGTAAACTTACTACCATGCACATGTAACACAACAGTACACCATCAATAATAACACAACTGCAGGCTCCTTCATGTGAATTTTAAGACTTCTCTTCCAAATTCTATAATCAATGCTCTTTATTATACATACATGGATTTAATCACCTGCCTCTTCTAATATTATTTGTTTCCTATATACATGGAGTGTCAGTCTCACTTCTAGCTTATACTTTGATCGACTAGTTTACCAATTCAGGAAATTCTGCAATGTTTACCCGTGAATCTAATTAGTATTATAGTCAAAATGTCAAATGTCTTCTTGGCTTTATATTCAAGTGTTTTTATTTGGTCATGCATGCACATCTGGCCTATGTATGACACTCATTCTTCATATTTATTCATTAGTTTCATCTTCTTCTTTTTTGGGGGGGAGTATTCTCGTGAACAATTACCGATTAATTATTTGATCAAAAGTGTATTATTGAGTGCTAATTTATGGTAAAAAGTTAGGATAAGAATTAATTGTTAACTAATCCAATTCTTTATTGGATAATGAGTTGGAGTTACCGTTTTAAGTATACTAGGATTTGTTTGCAATAATCTTAGGATTATAACTGAATGGATTCTCCAATTGTGTTAAATAGCAAGAATAGTATGTTGTCGCCAAATAAATGGATTGTAAGTTATATTGTACTTGTATGTTTGAACTGTAGATATTTTATGTCTTAGCTAAGTCTGTTAAACTCTTTACAAGATTATGTTTTTGACCTTACGATTCTCCTTGTGAGGCGTGACTCCCCTCGGACGGACAATGACACAATATGCGGCAGATTCAAAGGCATACACTCAGATTTTGTTACAGAGTACGTTCTAATTAATTAGATGTTCTATAAATTAATGAATTTTCCCATATAAGTGAAATTTATATCACCATATTTATTTTGTAGTGGTATGAATTTCAAAATGAATATTATACATACATGTAAAATAAATATTGTAAGAATATTGTTTATATATATATTGTGTAATAAAGGGTTAGTAACTCCGTATTACTTATCCAATGATGGCATCATGCTCCAATTTAAAAAAGGGTGAAGCATAGGATAAAGGAACAAGAAGAATCCAAAACCAAGATTAAATACTTTGAATCATAAGTGGACTTGCATCTTAAGGAAGTTAGATGGCCAAAGCAGCAGTCCCAAAGTATTTTTCAAACCCCCGACCAATTTATTTAAATGCTTTACCTCCTTTGTGGGCATCGAATCTGCCAATACCGCAGGTTATATGCACAACTAATATCACTAGATGGATGATTTTTTAAAAAAAAAGACCTTCTTACAGTGTAAGACCGTCTTATTTTAAAATTTGTGTATTTTTTTTACATATTTAATAAAATTCATACTCTCTTCAACTCTAAATAACTTTCCCCTTTCATTTTTTCACGATAAATAAGAGTCTGATGATTATGGACTACACAAAATACACTATCTCACATGGAATTGAATTTGGGTCACACAAAACACACTACTTTAGATGCAAAAAAAAGAAATATGAAAGGTTAACCGAATTGACAAAAAAGAAAATATGGAAATTTTTCAAGTTACGGAGGAAGTATTATAATTGTATAAGAAAATATGAATACTTTTTTTTCCATTTACGTTAGCATTTTTGCAAATATATACGATCAAATTTTTCACAAGTATATATATACGAAAGTGCTACAATATCACCAGTATATCAACGTTACAGCTTATTACAACGTAAGAAATATTTTTCACAAGTATATATATATATACGAAAGTGCTACAATAACACCAGTATATCAACGTTACAACTTATTACAACGTAAGACATGAGAATGACCTAATAAGACATGAAAATAACATAAACACGATAACAAACTTGCTCTAAATAAATAAACAAACGGATATTGAAATCAGAGTTAAAACACAACACAAGGTCACAAAGATATCTCTATTATCATCTAAAGTATGGACATGGGCACTTAACTAAAAACATAAATCCATTAAATAAAGTAAGTAAAACCTTAATTAATTGGGTTATATTTATGTCCATATGTACTAATGATGAGAGATGAATAGATTAAAGTAATAAGTTACTGCAACTTAAAAGTTAGGACTTTGTTGTGTTGTGCTCGTCTCTATTCGATTTGCCAACGTTCTGTTGTTTCTGATCACATAAGACCATCCCCAAGCAAGGTCATGAGGGAGGTCATGACCTTGTTGGGGCAAGATAATCTAAGATTAGGAAGCAAATTAGCATGACCTTCTTGTGATCATCTTGTGAAAGAGGTCAATTTGTGACCTCTTTTGTTCAAATTGACCTCTTTGGTGACCTAGGAGGTGGCATGCTCTGATTGGACATGAGGGAGTATAAGTTTGTTAGTAAGTACTAAGTAGTAATTAAAAAATTAAGAGAGAGGTTTTAGTGGGGTAGAGAATAAGGGAAATGATTGAAAAAGTTGAAAAATGATTGGATTGATGACCTAGGTCGTGACCTTCTGCTTGGGATGGTGAAAGTAGGTCAAGATAATTAAAGTGGGATTAAGAGTAAAACCGGGTCGCGACCTAGTTAGCGCGACCTTTGCTTGGGGATGGTCTAATATAATCATAAAAGAGCAGTACATACTACTGAATCCCCTTTTTCTCTTCAAAATAACCAGCTTTTTTGGCATTGGGGTTTACGTTGATACGCTACTATATACTTTGACCGCCATCATTCTTCTTCACGGCGTCTCAACTCTCAACACCACATTGCCACATCTTCCTCCATTTTTGTTACTCCCTCCGTTTTATAATATACGGAGTATATATCGTTTTTATGAAAAAAATAAAAAAAAATTATTTTATATGTCGTTTTGCATTTTTTTATGTATTACGGGGTACATGTTATTTTCATTTTCCAAAGCACTAAAATTAGAGGGAAAAAATAATTCAAGTCATTTTATTGGTGAAAAAAAGTTTGATTGTCTATTTCAAATAACATTTATATAACACATTAGTAATACTCCGTGATATACTCCCTCCATCACAGTCAATTGTTGTAATTTTTCTTTTTTAGATGTCTCAGTCAATTGTTGTAATTTCTATGTAAGGAAGGTTTTCTATGAGTAAATTGACCTCAATGATTGTCCACTTGTTGTCCACTAACTATAACCACAAATAGTTTTTTCTTTATTGGGTGTCCCAGTCAGTTGTTGTCATTTCTATATTAGGAAGGTTTTCTATGAGTAAATTAACCCCTAATGAGACTATTGTTCACTTTTCGTCTACTAACTATTACCCCTATATATTTTGTATGTTCGTACTAAGTAGGTTTACACCCCGTATAATCACATAATACACATCCCTAAATGCAACTATTATTATTTGAATAAGTTGTGTACTTTCATAGAATTATTTCAAAACTAGTCGTACATTAATAGATGACTTCATAAGCTGATTAAGTAGATTACAAGAACATGGGTGATGAATAACAATGCATGGAACAATAGTACTATTATAGTTCAGTGTACACTGCTATTTCAAATCAAAGCTGTAATATTTCTGCAAATAAAAATGAGTAAAAACAAACAATTTTTCTAAAATTGTAACTAGTGTATGTATCTTATGATCTTAGTACAAAAATAATTATTAAGAGAAGATGCATGTCAGAGAGTACGTACACTAATAGAGAAAGCAACAGTAGTAGTCACAATCGCTGATCAAGAACTGATTAACTAAAACATTTACAGGAATTAAAATTAAAGTCTAATTAAGATAAATTGACTAAGTATAATTAGTAAAAGCCAGTTGAGTTACTCTTAATCCGACATTTATTTGGGATCTCAATGTAGTAATACAACTGTTCCCTCTTTACGGTAATCGTGCAATACTAGACATTTTTCTGGCCTTTTTTAGATTTATTCTTAGTACTATATTTGCTAAGTATATAATATCTGGATTATGTTAAGGTAATTAAGATTATATAACAAGATCAAACAAAGAGCATATTCTGGACCACTTCCCCCTACAATAACACGCATCTGACCATTACGTTCCCAGCTTGTTAGTACCAATGTGGTTCGCCTTGTGCTCATGTTGTATCGTATACACCTGGTAAAACTGACCTGATTCGAATGTGCCAATCCAAGACTTGGAAGTGATATAAAAAGTGTTCCCCAAAATTGACTCGATAGACTTGAACTAACCAGTTCTAAAGTGACCTGGCTTGAAGTGACCCAATAGGCCGAAATGACTTATTTTAAGCAAAATCCTGACCAAAATAATTAAGCCGATCCGATAAATAACTCGAATTGCATTGTTATTGACTGAGAAAGACCCGACCCAAACCCAAATCAAATGACCCGATAATGTCTTTATGTTTGAATTTTGTTTTGTCATAATTGAACAGACTAATGTAACATTCGTATATGTGAGGTCAAGTCGTCCCATATTATACAAAATTCAGGAGAATAATAACTAAGATGAAAATGAAAGAAAGTGAAGTCAAAGTAGTAGAAAATTAAAAGGGATTCCATATCATATACTATCATTTTCATACAATGACACTAGCAAGTTATACTCCTAGACAAGCTAGAGTTTTGAGACCAAACTACTGACAAAAGGGAAAGAAAAAAAAACTCAAAAAAATAAAGTGAACAACATAAGATTATCTATAATGCAATCTATCTAGAGTACAAACTAAAGAAAAGTGGAAAAACTAAAGGGTAGACAACTACTAAAAATATTAGATTTGAACAAAAAAAAGTTGAGTTATTGGACATCTTGGGAACATATTCTAACCTATGGAATCACAACCATCAACATCATCCATCATCTTCTTGATTTAGTCCACCAAAATAGTAACACAAATTCCAATAAAACGTCGTCGTTTTGTAGCATCGCATGGCCCCTTGTCCTTCACTTTCCTTTGACTTAGAAAGAACATACGAGTAGAAATTAATTAATTAAAGTATATGATTAAATTCCTCTACTTTAATTTAATTTTTTTTATGTTGTAAATTTGTGATCATAATTGTTGAGTTCACCGGGTGAAGTCATGGACAAGGCCACTAGGACGGTCATGTGTTAACCAAGATAGGAACTGAATACCCGAGTCCGAGCCACGGTCATCCTCCATGAACCGGAACTCGTTCGGGGCACCGTAACATTGCATCTTTTGTGGGGTCCCCTGGGAGTATTGGTGGGCCCATGACCCGTTGTAGTAACCGTGTTGTGGGTCCATCATCCCTGCCCCTGACCCGGCATTGTTGTTCGCTGCTGTGGTTGTCGCTGCCGCCGCCCTTCTTTCTTCCTTCTTGAACCTTATGCCACACGCATTGCATAGGGACTGCACGTACATATACAATGTCACACATTTAGTACATAGGGATTACAGAATAATTAATTAAACTCATATAAGACCGTTGTATAGATAATGGTTTCATTATAAAGGTAGGTTGCATGAATTGTAACAATTATTCTCCTGGGTCTGAGATTATTCCAAGACACAATCATCCTAAAATTAACATTTCCAAGAAAAAAAAATCACTTCTATCATAAGTAATTTATTCCGATTAATAAAACGGTTTTTCTAACACGTGTTCAATAGACACAGGTTAAGAATACGAAAATGCAAAATTTAAGTCTGCCATTATTTTTCCTACTATTTTAAAAGAAAAATATTTAATTTTCTCCATTTTTGTTTTCTTAACGTTACAGAAAAACCGTAAATAAAAAATGTACCTTGGGACCGCGAGGGCCATTTCTCCAAAGCGGAGTAGACGTAGTATCACAATTAGAGCAACGACGAGCAAACATAGGATCGCCAGCGCTACCACCACCGCCACCGCCACCGCCATTACTACGACTAGGCTTAGGATTAGAATTAGAAGAAGATTGTTTATTAGGGTGAAGTAAATCCCAACAAAAGGAAGACACACTATTACGATGTTTAGTAGTGGTGGTGTCACCATAACCCGTATTATTATTATTATTATTATTATTACTAGTTTCAACATTATTGGTTAAACGGGTGGAAGGTGTACCAAGAGAAAGAGTACAATCAACGGAAGAAGGCGGAGACGAGGACGACGAAGCGGAAGCGTAAGATGAAGACATGTAATCAGTCTCATATTGTATAGGCCAGTAGTAAGTGTTAGCATTGGTTGGCTGGTGGCCACAATACTGGTTATATGGTCCGCAAGATGAGCATGGACCGACCATTTTTATGATATAATTATTAGTATTTTTTTTTTGGTAATTTAGAGTTGGAGAATGAATAAGAGTGTTCCAAGTAATTAGGAAATAGAGAGAGTGAGGAAGTGGGTGAAGAGGGAGGGGAGTATATATAGTGATGGAGTGGAGTGTTGGTAGTCAAAAAGAGGGCACGTGATGAGGAGGAGGATGTGAGGTGGAACAGTCTTCCAGGGATCTGCCTTCGCCGATCACGAGGTATGCAGTTTTAAAGCAGTGAAGAGAGGAGGAGGCCCAGACCTTGATTCTTCATTCCCTACATTACCATTACCTTGCCTTTGCTTTTTCTCTTTTTTTTTTTTAAGACCATCCCCAAGCAAGGGTCACACTAACTAGGTCACGACCCATTTTTACTCTTAATCACTCCATAATTATCTTGACCCATTTATACCCTCCCAAGCAGAAAGTCGTGACCTAGGTCACCAATCCAATCATTTTCTACTTTCCAACTTTTTCAATCATTTCCTACATTCTATACCCCACCCAAACCTCTTTCTTACATTTTCAATTAATATTTACTAACAAACTAATAATATGTTTTTTTATATATATATTTTTTAAATCTCTTACTTTAATTATTTTTCACAACTATACAAATAATATCTTTTAAAAAAACTAATTAAAAAAAACACCAATTTAATCGAACCACTCCTACTAAACCCCTCTCATTTTACAAACAGTAAGTCTTGCTTAAGATGAGTAATATTCGTCTAAAGTTAAATTCTTTTAATTTTATTTCATACTTAGGAAAAAAAATAACATCATAAGTTAAATTCTTTTATATATTAACAATAATTATACATCATAATTTTATTGAAAGTAATATTTTTAATCAATATCGTAACCAAATTAACATCGGTAAGTAAATATTAGATAAAACTTAATAAAGAAGACGAAAAATGAAAAAAGAAAAAGAAAAAAAGAAACAAAACGTGGTAAACTTAAACCACTAACTCCAAAATCTCAAACCAATTTCCCATTTCATCTATTTACCCAGGCTCCCAAATTTTTCCCCAAACCTTCATAATTTTTCCCCAAACCTTCATAACTAATTCATACCCTCCTATTAATTTACCCAGATTTCCTTTTTTCATCTCTTCACTATGGTTAAAATGATGAACTATCATCTAATCTTCTCCTTTCATCTACCCTAACCTTCATCTTCTTCGTTCAGTATCACTGCCAATCTCCATCCTACCATCACCAACCTTCACCTCCAGCGCTTATGTCTACCTTATACAATGAACTCAGGCAATTAATTTTTAACCATATATATATGTATGCATGTTTGAATCTGGTTCTAATTTGTTTGGTTTTTTAAGTATGTTATATATTATACTGTACAGTATATATACATATATATATATATATTGGTTCAAAATATGTCATAATTAAGTTCATTTTATAGATAATTTAAAAAGTGACTTAAAAAAACTATGCTCATATTTTATTTTATCTTGCTTTGATGTGTAATTCATATTTTATTTCTTATTTAAGTTGTCCTTCTCTTTTGGCAGAAATGGAGAAGGGGCGTGGTGATTTGTGCAAAGTTTGAGGCGTTAAGTTCTTGTCCTTTCTATTTTCTTTCATTTGTGCCCCCAACCACCAATCAAAGAATGCCACCTACAAGGTCACCAATGTCATGGAATGACCTCCTTGAGGTCATGGGATGACCTCCTTGAGGGCATGGGGCATACAAAGTCATGCTAATTTGGTGCTTAATTAGTGATTAAGGTGCCCCAACAAGGTCATGACCTCCCTCATGACCTTGCTTAGGGATGGTCTAAGAATAGGGAGATTTTAGTGTTTTAATTCTGATTTTTCATGATATATATTACGGCATTTATGAGCATTTGGATCAACCGGCAAAAAGTTATTCTAATTTAATCAGAGGTTTCAAGGTCGAGCCCTAAGAATGCAGTAGTGTTAAAACTCATTAGGAAGAACTTTATCGCCTTGTTGGTCCTACCCGGCTCGAATTCGGATTATACCGAATGGTCTACACAAAAAAAATGATACTCCCTCCAATCCAATCCAAAATACTCATTTACTTTTTAGAGGTCAAACTTTTAAAACTTTGACCGTTTATAGATCAGAATATATAGTTTTTTGAAAGACAGAAGTAATATATTTGGTTTTGTCACGGAAATATCTTTTATAAAATTATATTTTTTGTAAAATAATTCTATATATAAAGGAAGAAAAACGCGGTCAAAGCGTTGCCTCGAAGACCACCCAAAAGCAAATAAGTAGTTTGGATTGAATTGGAGGGAGTATATATTACAGCTATATGTATTTGTACCCATTGTAGGACTTTAGGAGTGTTATTGTGTTAGAATACCTATTAAGATGTTATAAGTTCAATCAATTTCAAATTGTATAAGTTGATGTTATAACAGATGTGAGAAAGATAAATTAAAACCAAAAAGAAAACAATATGCAGATTTACGTGGTTTAATAACGGTGTGTTAGATACGTGCACAAGACAAAAGGGAGAAAAGTTTTATTGGTATTGAGAAGTTAAAATATTTTCAGATTCAGATTCATAAAGTTATGATATGTCTAATAAGGCCCAAAACAGATTCTTAGCCTAAACAGATAACAAATATTTAAAACACAAATTCAACAAATCCTCACCTTGAATTGATTTGAATCTTCCCTTAATGAGATAGATGTACCACATGCACCCTCATAGATGCTATCGAGTCTAAACGTACCATAAACTCTTCTCCCTTCCCCTATATATTACCCACTTCGGGGGCAATCAGATGCTTCAGATATTTAGCAAGTCCAAATATTGTTGGAACTTGTTATGCGGAACCAGCTTGGTACACATTTAGTCGAGTTATCAGCAGTACCCACTATGTTCACCTTAATTCCTAAATTAGTTCTCGATCTCTTAATGAACTTGATCCTTAGCCAGACAGATTGCAATGAGACTGTCACGATACACAATACATAGCTTGATCTTGATGTAAACTCATGTCTTTCATCAACCCTTTTAACCAATTTCTCTAGTTAATTGTTGCTGTCAACGCCATATACTCAGCTATTGTAGTAATTAACGGTACTGTTGGCTGCAAAGTAGCCTTCCAACTGACAACTGTACCACCAAGTGTAGACACATAATGGTCATGGATCTTTTATTGTCCACCTCTCAAGCATAATCAGAGTCAGAATATCCCGACACTTATGTATACCTCTATAAATGAGACTAGCATCATATGTACTCTTAATGTACCGAAAGATCCTCTTCACAACTTGCTAGTGTTCTTTACCTGGATCACCCAGCATAAATCGACTCACCACATTGATAGATTGATAGATGAGATATATTAGGTCTAGTATAGACCATATCATACATCAAACTTCTTACTACATTAGCATAAGGAACCCGAGACATGTATGCTTTCTTCAACTGATTTAAGTGCAAACACAACAGAGAGTTGTGGATTGTTGTACTAGGAGTATCTACGGATTTAGCGCGCGGTAGACATGCCAAGCTTTGACTGCACCATTTGAATATAACCTTTCTGAGATAAGGAAAACTTCTTCTTGCTTCTATCCCTGCAGATCTCCATTTCTAAAAAGTCTTATATGCTTTCAAATCTTTCATTTCAACTCAGTACTTAGGAGACCCTTTAACTTCTGAATATCAAATTTTCTCTCTGAAGCTATTAACATATCATTGACATGTAGTTCTAGATAGATGAATGAATCATTTGCAGGCTTAATAGTGTAGTATACACAACAATCATACGCACACCTATTATAGTTGATCTGCATCATATAGCTACCAAACCGCATATACCATTGCCTGAAACTCTATTTAAACCCAGATAAGGACTTTTCCAACCTGCAAACGTAGTCTTCTTTTTTGGGAACTTAAAAGCCCTCTAACTGAGTCATGTGTATATTTTCTTCCAACTTTACATGTAAGAAAGTTGTTTTAACACCTTGGTGTTTAAAAACTACCAACAAATTTAGTAATCTACATATCCCAAATAGAGTTCAACATAAAAAGTATTCAACAACGATATAACAAACAAATGATCTTGAGGCCACAAAGATCCTGACAAACTCTTCCAATTTCAAAGACAACAGAACACGGAGGATTCTCACAAATTGACTTCTTAAGATTGTGCTCGCCAATAATCTCTTTCCCCTTAATTAACCTAAATTGATATATAGGGCTTTTCTATAGATCTATTCAATCATAAAATAAAAGACCTATATTATTCAGGAACAAGATAATTAGTAAATACATAAGTTTTGAAAATAAAATTAAAGACAAAAATACAAACGACGAAACAAACGTGTAGAAGGACGAGATGCGCGCAAGCCGTGGCTCCGAAACGCCACTCGCACGGATGAGACGCGACTTGTGCCGAGGCCTGACCGTGGCTTTTTTTCGTTTTTTATTTTGCTTTTTCGACGTTGCTTCTTCTTGCACCTAGTGCGACAGCCTTACTTTAGATCCTATGGCCATGACAAACAATTATTAGCCATGATAGGGTCATCTAAGTCCTCACACCGAGTAATGTATATTTTATTATTTTATTTATTATTTATTCATCACGAGTCATTTATTGAATAAACATATATATAAACTTAAAATTTTAATAAAACTTCAAAAGAAATAGCAGACTAAGATTGTTCATCGATTTAGAATATTTATTAAAATACTTATAAATTCGTGAGTCATTTTGTGATTTTAATGCAAAATCAAAGTACTATTACAAAATTTAGCTCTAAAACGTTGAATCCTTAAAACAAAATTACATAAACTTGATTTTGAGAGGAAAGCAACGATAAAAATTATAAAGGAAAATAACAAAATTCTTACTCTCGATCATATCTACACGCTACACCTCATTTCTATTTTTCTTAATGGCCTTTGTAATCAAATGCTTCTTTCGTACAATGCACCTAGCTTGTTTTATTAACATACCTGAGAAGTTTTGAACAATACTTAAGTACTGTATTGTTAAGGAACTGATCAACATACTTAAGGGGCGTTTGGTTCAACAAAGGGAAAGGAAATAAAAATTATTAGTAAATAATATTGTAAATATTGTGTTCCCATGTAATTAGGCAACTAGATAATATGCTAACCATAATTAGGTAGTGCAATAGTTGTAATTGACGTAAACTCTTGTATTTCCATTGCTATATAATGATTATCTCATAATCACCCAAATTAGGGGATTATACAAACTCACATGGTATCAGACTAGGTTAACGATCTAGCCTCCGCAACTTGTGTGTTCGTCTCTCGGCTTCGGCAACCTACTTGTCTTCCTCGGCCTAGCCTCACGCAACGATGTCCGACGATGACAAGACTCCCCCACCACAAAAATCCCTTCACCCCGTCTTCTCCGTTACTAACATCCAAAATAAAGTCCGGATTTTAGACGGCGTCAAGGTTACATACTCTACTTGGGTGAATCTTTTCACCCTTCACGCTCGTGGTCATGACGTTCTTGCTCACATCGATGGTAAGCCGCCACCTGCCTCGGCAGACCCGACCTTCGCATTATGGACCAAGATCGACTCTCACGTGCTTCAATGGATATATGGAACGCTGTCCTATGACCTCCTTGGTCGTGTCCTTGAACCCGTCTCCACTGCATACGAGGCTTGGCTTCGGGTCAGGAACATATTTCTTAATAATAAAGGGGCTCGGGCCGCTTCCTTGGAGCATGAGTTCACCAATCTCAAGCTCTCATCCATGGCATCTCTAGATGCCTACTGTCAACGTCTTCGCGAATTAGCGAGTCTTTTGAAAGACGTTGATGCCGAGGTGTCTGACCAACGCCTTGTCCTTCAACTCGTACGCGGCCTTCCTTCTGGTTACGACACCGTCGCTTCGTATATCAATCAGACTTTGCCCAATTTCGAAACAGCCCGGAGCATGCTCGATTTGGAACAACATCGTACTGCCAACCGCGATGACCCTGCCACTGCCCTTGCGGCACCTGCTACTGCTCCGACAGAGGGCCCCCAGTGGCCTGACTCCCCACCTGCTCCGGCATCCAACCAACCCAGGTATTCCTCGAACAATCGCTCCAATAATAATAATAACAATAAACGTAATTATAAAGGCGATCAGAATTTTAAAGGAAACTCAAACAACAAAGGGTCTACCTCTGCTTCTTCACCCTCTCTGCCTACTGCCACGCCATACCACTGGGGTCCGCCACCACCGTGGGTCTCTGCCTGGACCCCACCTCCCTGTCTCTACCCTACATACCCCGGGTGGGCTGGTCCGTGGCCTCAGTACCAACCGCGGCAACTTGCTCCTGCTGCGCGTTCGAATTATCGCGCCTCTGCTCCTTCTCGTGGCTACGGTCAGGCTTATGTAACTCAGGATGATCAGTCCCAACTTACAGATTTGGGTCAAGCTTTTCATGCTATGTCGATGAACCCCGCTGATGGTCCCTGGTTTATGGACACAGGAGCGTCCTCCCATCTCACCTCCGATCAAGGTAACTTACGTTTTCCTTTTCATTCGAGTACGATTAAGTCTATTTATGTCGGTAATGGTTCGAGCATTCCAATTTTAGGTTCTGGTACCTCCCATATCCCAACCCCAAACCGTGCCCTTCACTTAAACCGAGTATTATATGCACCTCAAATCATCAAAAATCTGATTTCTGTTCGACAATTTACAAAAGAAAATAATGTGTCCGTCGAATTTGATCCGTGTGGTTTTTCTGTGAAGGATTTAATGAATGGGAAAACTATTTTGAGGAGCAACAGTGATGGCGACCTCTACCCAGTCTCACCCGTGTCGAGTCCGTCACCACAAATGCCTGCGTCTCTCGTTGCTTTCGCCCCTGATTTATGGCACCACCGCCTCGGCCATCCCGGCGCGCAAGTGTTAAATTTTTTAAAGTCTCAAAATCATATTGCTTGTAATAAAGAACCTAGCTCCAATTTATGTCATTCTTGTCAGCTTGGTAAACATACTCGTCTTCCCTTTAATAATTCTTTGTCTCAAACGCTCGCTCCTTTTGATATAATACATAGCGATTTGTGGACGTCACCCGTTCTAAGTAATAGTGGCTTTAAATATTATCTTATCCTCATTGATGATTTTACTAATTATGTATGGATATATCCACTAAAGCAAAAATCCGAGGCGTTTGCTAAACTTCAAATTTTCACTAATTATGTTCGTACTCAATTTCATAGCCAAATAAAATCATTTCAATGTGACCTCGGCCGTGAATTTGACAACAATGCTTTTCGCGACTTAGCCAATAAAAATGGACTTATTTTCCGCTTCTCTTGCCCTCAAACGTCCTCTCAAAATGGTAAAGCGGAACGTATGATCCGACGAATAAATGACATCTCTCTCACCCTCCTGTTTCACGCCTCTATACCCTCATCTTATTGGGTCGATGCCACTCATGCATCGGTTCACCTACACAACATCCTACCATCCAAAACCTTTCGCTTCCGCAGCCCCACTTCTCTTCTCTACCTCAGGGAACCATCATACTCTCACCTTCGCACTTTCGGGTGTGCCTGTTACCCCAATCTCAATGCCAAACGACCCCACAAACTCGCTCCAAAATCAACCCATTGTGTCTTTCTCGGTTACCCACCCGAGTATCGCGGATATCGCTGTCTTGATTTGAATAGTGGTAAAATAATCCTATCCCGTCACGTTACTTTTGATGAGTCGGTTTTCCCATTTGCTGAGTCCAACACGTTAAAATCATCGGATTACAATTTTTTACATAATGATGATGACCTTCCACCTGCTCTGCGTGACCACATTTCACCACCCAAACAGCCCCCTCTCCAGCCACCCTCACCTCCGCCGTCACCACCATTCAACAGCCCACACTCGCCTCCCTCAACCCCGCAATCACCATCACCAACCCAGCCCTCACCTCCACCCAATATCTCTCCCACAACCCCTGTACCCGACCCCCTCCTGCACACCCCTGCTGCATCGCCCCTGCTGCAACGGTCTGATCAGCATACCCCATCCCCCTCCCCTACCCGTGACACCACCCCTCAACCACCGCCTCACCACCCCACTGCTCACCGTCCCCACCACATGTCAACCCGTGCTATGCATGGCATTTTTAAACTCCGAGTCCTCCACACCACATCCATATCCCCGCTTCCAAAATCGCCCCATATTGCCCTCCAGGACCCAAATTGGAAAGCCGCTATGAACGACGAATTTCGTGCTTTGATTGAAAATGGAACGTGGGAATTGGTCCCTCGGCCATCCGATGCTCCTGTTATCCGTTGTATGTGGTTGTTTCGTCATAAATTTCTTGCAGATGGGTCGCTTCAACGGTATAAAGCTCGCCTTGTCGTTAACGGGAAAACTCAACAAGTGGGTATTGATTGTCACGAAACATTCAGTCCGGTGGTCAAACCGACAACAATTCGAACGGTCCTAAGCTTAGCAGTAACCCGCTCTTGGCCAATCCACCAATTGGATGTCAAGAACGCATTCCTTCATGGTGACCTCTTGTTGAAACGGTATTTATGCATCAACCGCCTGGCTTTGTAAGTAAGTCTACTCCTTCTCATGTTTGTCGCCTTCGCAAGTCACTATATGGTCTCAAACAGGCCCCCCGTGCCTGGTACCAACGCTTTGCGACTTTTATCCTTTCGAGAGGTTTTCGGAGTAGTACTTGTGACACATCCATTTTCATCTATCATACCGGTACCGAGACTGCCTATCTCCTATTGTATGTTGATGATATTCTTCTCACCGCTTCGTCCCCGGCATTACTTAAACAAATTATCCGGGACTTGTCAGGTGAATTTGCTATGTCAGACCTCGGCTCCTTGCACCATTTTCTCGGCATTAGTGTGCAACGTAGCAAATCCGGCTTATTTCTCTCACAAAGCCAATATGCTCGGGACATTCTTCATCGTGCTTCCATGAGTAACTGTAACACGGTTGCAACACCGGTCGATCCAGGGTCCAAATTGAGTGCTACCTCGGGTGCCCTTCTCTCTGATGCTACCCTTTACCGATCACTCGCAGGTGCTCTTCAATATTTGACTATTACTCGCCCCGACATCACATATGCCGTTCAACAGGTCTGTCTATTTATGCACGCCCCTCGTGAGCTTCATTTTAATTTTTTGAAGCGAATTTTACGCTACATTAAAGGCACACTTGATCTCGGTCTCACAATTTCCCCGAGCAAATCCCACACTTTGACCGCATACTCCGACGCTGACTGGGCAGGCTGCCCGGATTCACGTCGTTCTACTTCTGGCTACTGTGTTTTTCTAGGGGACAACCTGGTTTCTTGGTCCTCCAAACGCCAGGCCACCGTCTCACGATCTAGCGCTGAAGCTGAGTACAGGGGCGTCGCCAACGCCGTTGCTGAGACAAGTTGGCTCCGCAATTTACTACTTGAACTTCACGTACCCATGACTCGTGCTACATTGGTTTATTGTGATAATATTTCCGCCGTCTATCTGTCCGGCAATCCCGTTCAACACCAACGCACGAAGCATGTCGAGCTTGATTTACATTTTGTCCATAAAAAGTTCAACTCGGAACGGTCCGTGTTCTACATGTCCCCGCTGAGTACCAATATGCCGATATATTTACCAAGGGGCTCCCTCGCCATCTGTTTACGAGGTTCCGTTCCAGCCTGAGCGTTCGCTCTTCTCCCGCTCCGACTGCGGGGGTGTATTAGTAAATAATATTGTAAATATTGTGTTCCCATTGTAAATATGCTAACCATAATTAGGTAGTGCAATAGTTGTAATTGACGTAAACTCTTGTATTTCCATTGCTATATAATGATTATCTCATAATCACCCAAATTAGGGGATTATACAAACTCACAAAAATAACAAAGGGAATAAAAGGGAAAGAAATGGGATTACCCATAATTTTACTCATTGTTTGGTTTAATTAAAGAAAGGGAATGCCAAATATTAATGCACAATCTATTTATTTCATAATAACGAACCACCACCACGTCCCACCACCACCAAATGACGTTGGCGCCAGTACTGCAACCGTCATTTTCGGAACAACCACCATTTTCGGAACAACCACCACATCTACCGTCCTTCCTCACACATCTCCGTTCACCACCACTAGAAACACCACTTAAAACCCATTGAAAACATCCTCAACACCCGAAAACCCCTCTCTCACCCACAAAACCCCCACATATGGTGGTTTCGCGAGTGGGGGAGGGAAGTTCGGGTGTTAGGGAGTGCTTCTAATTGGGTTTTGAGTTGGTGTTTTAGGTGGTGGTGGAGGAGTTTTTTAATAAAGGAAAGGAGATGTGTAGGCTTCAAGGGTTGTTCAAGGTGACCGGGTAGCAGAGGCGGCGCATAGGGTGACGGTGGTGGTGTTTAGGGTGGCAAAGGCGGTGACCATGTGGTGGTCGGAGATATAGTTATGGTGGCAATGACGGTGGGTGGGTTAGTGATAATGGTAAACTGGTAATGTTGGTGAATGAGGGGTAAAGAAAATTCATTCCCTTGGGGGGTGAGTGTTAATAACTTTGAGGGATTTGGGGGTAAAGGAGGGGAAAAGGGAATCATTAAAATGGTTAAACAAACACTCACAAATGGAATTGTTATATTTAATTCCCTTACCCTTTCTTAAATACCCTCAAACAAACGGCCCCTTAGGAGTAATATATATTTAGTAGGCGTTATAGTATGTTTGAAGAAAAATGCTTATAAAAGATAATTCATTCAACAATGTTATACGAAATATATTAATATATACATCGCATGATCGCAGTCATTTACTCTATTGGATTGGTAATTTTTACGCTTAACTGGTTCTCCAATTTCGTTACCAACCTCACGATCTATTACACACAACCTAAATCCTACACAAATAAAAAGCTCTTTTTTATGCACCTAAAAAAATGGTATTGAAACACTCATTACTTCATTAGTCATGACCAATTGACCACCCGTTCATCTCATTCTCATTTTCAATCAACCTAATATAGAAAAAACTGACCAAGTATTTTGAATCTTTTTCGTCCTTAAAATCTGATGAAATATACTAAGAATCACAAATTCTTATTTGTGACGGACCGATCCGTCGCAAGCTTGCGACGGGTCAATTCCCTCTCACAAAGTGCAAGTGGGGGTGCAAGTGGGTGGGAAATGGAGCCCCCCACTTGCACCCCACTTGCAACTTTGTGAGAGGGAATTGACCCGTAACAAGCTTACGACGGGTCGGTCCGTCGCAAGCAAGACTTGCTGAAGAAGTAAACCCCACCCTTAGTTTTAATTTCCAATGAAATGAAATGATTCCACCTCTCTAGTCTCTACAATAACCCTTATCTTTTCTACTCATGAGGAGTATCTCTCTTTTCTTACACCATAATCATGCATACTACCTACCAGTCCATGCATTATTCTTCGTCAAACATTAACCGTTGATCACTGAACAATGACACATCTTTTCTGGATAATCACAAGTCCCCTCTTCACCAATACACTACTACTACTTCCTTAGACCATGCCCAAGCAAGGTCAATTGTTAGGTCATGACCTTGCTTGGTCATGTTAATCACTTAATTAAGCAAGTATAATGGTGACCTTACTTGGTTAATTTTGTGACCTTCTCCATCAAAAGGTCAATTTGTGACCATTTGTGAACAAAATTGACCACCTTGTGACCTTCTAGGTGTCCATTTTTTATTTGTTGAGCAATAAAAAAATAATAATTGTTAGGAAAAATAATTTTAAAAATAAGAGAGAAAAGTGGGGTAGAGAATAATATGAGAGAAAATGATTGGGTTGATGACCTAGGTCGCGACTTTCTGCTTGGGAGGGTGAAAGCAGGTCAAGATAAATAAAGTGAGATTAAGGGTAAAACCGGGTCGCGACCTAATTAGCGCGACCTCTGCTTGGGGATGGTCTTATTAGTTCCTTGCCTTGTATTGCTGTCGTAGTTCATATGGATTTTGTATCAACATACTTCATATGTAGCTAGTCCAATCAAGATCAAATCATTTGGAATAATTTCAGAATGATGTACCAATTCGTCATCTAGAAAAACAGTAAGTCTTTTATGACACTGTGTCAGCGTGTGAGACTATCTATTTTTGTAAAAAATTATTTTTTTACCAATAACAAAAGATGAATGATTTCTTTCTAGAAAACGACCGTTTAACGCGAGACGGTCTTATTCTAGAATTTATGTTAGAAAATATAAGAGATCATCTCCATTTTCTAAAAAGAAATGGAGTGGTAAGTTCCTATTAACGATCTAGATTGTATTATGTCTGCATCGAATGGTTCAAGATTTATGGATATAAATAAAGGTTAATAGAGTGTAAAAGAGAATATATCATTAAATGGATTTGTGAGAGGAAATGGAAAGAAAAAAATGGAGAAAAACCCTATCTTAATCTAACAATGATTTAACAAAAATATCAAACTAATAAACGCGATCTCTTCATGGACGCAATTGATTCTTGCTCGTCTAATAAATTAACAATAATTATATAAGTAGAGCTGATTGTAAAAAGGGCAATCTCGATCAATCAGAACTTTAATTAAGTTGATGGTTGAGACTCATTCAACGATTTTATACCTTAACAATAATCAAATGCTCTCTTAAGTTTTTTCTGCGAGTTAAATTAAAGATAATGAACGACGGACGAATTAAAAAGGGTTGAGTTTAGCAAAAGTAACGCAAGATGAACAAAATGAAAGCATGCATAATGCATAGAGAACGTAGTAGTAGTCCATGTTACTATTGGTATTCAACAAAAAGAATGATTGGTTATATTTACATAAGCAAAGTGGGTAAGTATCGTCAGTGGCCGTACACTGATGGCACGTGAAGAAGAGAAAATGGAGTATGTAAATAGTTGAGTACGAGTAGTAAGGAAGATGATATGGTCTTCTCGTCATCATAGATATTCACCTCAAATCGCTGAAGAAGAATCTAAGTTATCTATATCTGTGTATTTTCGTAGCTTTTTAAAAAGTGAAGTGTATGTGTGTGTGTTTTTGATGGGTATGTATGTATTAGAAGCAAGCAATAGAAGATCCCCCCTTAGATCGACTTTGATCCCAGAGATATTTAGATTGAGATATGTAAAAGTGTCTGACACACTAATATGGCAAGTGAAAATTGGATTCGTTGCAATCATCATTGCCCGACCCTCACTATCCAACATCGACCAAAGGCTTCGCAACTACTCAACCGGACAAACAGGTCATTTGGTTCGATTTCGGATCAGGTTGTATGTAAATTCACTCGGTTTTAATTTGGTTGATCTTAGTTTCGATTTTAGTTCATTTTCGATTAGGTTCATTTCGGTTAGCCATTTATTGTCGATTTTTGTCATTTCGAGTCTGGTATGGTTGATATCAGGTCAATATCAATTCTAAATAGTTTTGGCCTTTCGGGTCACAGGCTTCTTGAGTGAGATTTTAAAAAATTGCATAACATTCCCCATACTTTTCAATATGTATGTAATAATTTAAAGTTCCATTAATAAATGAAGGATCAATGAAAAAACTCCCAACTTCGAGTGTTTTTATGAAAAAAGAAAAAAAAAATTAAATCAAATAAATCAGTTCAATTATTATCGATTCAGATGTATCAAGGTTCGAATATCATTCGTTTATATTGAATTCAGTTAAATTTTGGTTCGATTCTGATTGAATCGGATTTCGGGTACTCTTGAGGCTATTCATATCTGGTGTTCAATTGATTATGAATTCAGATGTTTTCAATCGTTATATCGAGTTCGATTGTATTCATATTTGGAGATTTCTGAGGTCCAGTAAATATTCTCACTCAAGGCGGTCCACTTTACTACTCACTTTGTACGCTACATATCTCATATCACTCCACCAATCATTTGGGAATACATAGTGCATCGTGCACATTTAATACATGGAATAATGTAAAACAACATATAATTTTTTTTGGTGTTTTCTAAAACGACATATAATATAAAATTAATAGTACTTTTCATATTCATCCTCATATATTTGGAGGAATACAGTAAATTAGATCAAAGAAGAGTATATCACAGACAAAGAGAGGATTCCCTTATATCCATCATTTTTATATGGGATACCAAGTAGAGAAATAGTTACGACGGAAGTAAGTTATTTGGTATAGGACTTGGTCCGTGTTGTACATCAGTCTTTTAGGACGATGTTGGATATGATAAGCCGAAAAGTGTTAAAAGCTACTATACTATTCGTTATGTCTATTAAATGATCTTTAAAAATATAAAATAAATTTTCTTCCATCAATTTAGTGGATAAAAATACCTCTTCTTTCTAATTATTATTAATTGTTTTGAAAAAATGGAAAGAACATGAATGTAAGAAAAACTTTAATGACATGTAACTTTTTTTTTTTTCTTAAAGAGACTTATAATATGGGACGATGGGGGTAATTCTATTGTGATTTGTGATATATGTTGTTAAAATACGTTATTTACCGTGTTCAACTAAGTTTTCATCTTAAAACCTCGTCAGACCGTAAATTTTCAGACAAAGATGTTAAGTTTGATGACGAAAAAAGTTTAATTTCTTTTACCAAATGGGTTTCACAATTTTTATATATTAAAAGTGTGATAAAATTTGAAATTAAATGAACAAAATGAAAGAGTTGTACAATATAAAAAAAAAGAAGAGTAAAATGAGATGATATTGAGATTGGCGTTGGTTAAGTTGTTCGACAAACGGGGCGACCAACACCACTTTCCAAAAGATGCTCTCTTATTATTCTCTTTGTAAAATCCCTTAAAAATGATTATAATAATAATATTTTTATCTATTAAACTTGAAACTTTGTTATTCCCCCAAGAAGACAAATGATCTCAATCAACTTTGCTTGCGTATACCACATCACGTAAACGTAATAGTAAGTAATTGTATAAAAATAGTATCCAAATTGTTTGTTGTGAAAACTTAAAAAGAACATCCCCACTAGAATCCTTAGTTACGTGAACATTACTTTATTCAACGTGTCTTTTTATGTCTTATTAGTTATTATGCCTTAAACCCAACCAAGTTTGATTGACACGGTTTTATTAAAGAGTGTGACTACATTTATTCTCCTCATTGAATTGGGTTAACTATTCATCCCATCTTATTCTTTCTCTATTGCCAATAAAAATATCTTCAATCTTAATTTTGTTTTCTATGCGTGATTAACTTTGATTGACACGATTTTATTTAAAGAGAGATATAAAATATTGTGAGTGAAAATAGAGTGGAGTTCAAATCTACTACTCCCTCCATTCAACTCCACACTACACTTATCTTTTTTCACGTTTGGCAACGCGCGTTTTATATCGTAAATATAGTTCGCTACGTATTTGCAAAAATTATACAAGTTAGATATTTTTAATATACTCTTAAAGACGAATCAAACAAGATCCCACATGAATATATTTTCTCTTATGCATTAGCCGGAAATTGAAAGATTCTTCCGACTTGTGAATAGTGTCAAAAATAGAAACCTACCATGTGGAGTTGAATGGAGGTAGTATATACTAAACCAATAACATTTGAAGGTCTCTTATTGGCTTCTTGAAATAAGGAAGAAAAAAAAAGAAATGGGTCCCACAACTATCTCCAATGATTTAATTACCCTCTCTCCTATTATTTGTTTTATGTTAAATTAAACTCAAATCACATACTAATCACATTCTAATATTTCATACTAATCATATCATACTTAGTATAAAAAGCATCTAATTAATTGAAAACATGAAGCAAATTTTTTCCAATTTATATGACGTAGAACGTAGTCTGATAAATTATACACAATCTGATTTCTTTGATTAATTAAAGTTATAATCTCTCTCTTCGGCTTGCATACGTTTCATTATAATACACAACACATACACAAAACAAACGTATGGAATCCATACGGATTCACACCGAACGGAGGCAGTATTTATGGAAAAGTAAATTAAAAACGCTGTCTAGATCAGTCAGAAAAAATATACTGTATAATTTTGGACAACTTTTAAAAAATAATACTCCGGATCAAATAAGAAAAGAAAAGGAAAAAAAATCATAAAAGAAGAAAATTCAAAAAGTATAAATTTTTTATTATTCTTTGTTTTATTTGTAATAACCCAAAAAATCAGAAAAATAATAAAATAAATCAATTTAGAATTTGAAGTCAGCAACTAGACTCATTTATCATCAAATATTACATGCATCATGCATAACAAACACAAGCCCCAAACACAAACTAAATTGAATTAAACATACCAATAATTAGGCCACTAAAATTAATTGATACTTTTTGGCTTTTTGCACTGCAATATTATCAGGTAAATAACATATAACATATGAGGTGAGATATAGTAAAAAATAATAATAATATTGATAAAAATAACACACGAGGGAGAGAAATAGAAAAAATATTGATACTATTAACCATAATATTTAAAAAAGAAAAATGACAGATCGATTTGAAAATAATGTCAGGCTTAGATCTTCATACAATAATAATAATATTAAAACAATTACAGTTCATTGCAGGTAAAAAATAATATTGATGGAAAATAACCATTGGTATTATTTTCCAAAAAAAAAAACAAATCTACTTTGTGAGAAGCATAAATTTTCAATTTAAAAAAATAACATAAAGATTGAGATTTGAGACAAATATGAAGGTAAATAGAAAATATATTCAAAGAAGACACAAATAACGTAAATCAATCTTGGACTCACAATAATCAACATCATGTGATCGAAGCACAAAATCAAAGAGGAAGTCATGTATATAATTAATTTAAGATGATAAACGAGATATAAGTGACATGTTTAAGCACTAGACCCGTGCAATATTTTGCACGGGTTTAAAACTTACAAAATTAAGGCGATGTTTTCGACGGTTTTTTTGCAATTGTCTAATGATTAATAGTTGGGGGCCTCCCAAATAAATTTAGGTGGGAAAAAAGGTATACGTATAATTCAAGCTAATAATAAAAATTAAGGCGATGTTTTAGGTCCATTACAGTCTACAACTATTACCCGTTAATGAAAATGTTATTTTGAGTAAAGTGATTTGCTCACTAGATTTCAGACTTTTAATAGCCGCAAACCGAGTTTGAACCTTGGAAAACACTACAAGAATTTTGGTTTCGGGCGATTATAAAAGGCGACTGCCCATAACAATTGCTAACTTGGCGACTAAAACCAAACACGGGTGATCGACTACTAGAACTTTCATTCGACATTTTGGCGACTACAATTAGCCGCCAATTCCACTATTTGGCGGGTAATTTTTCCGTCGCCAATTTGACAACTGAAATCAGTCAACCGTGTCTAATATGGCGACCGAACTTTGCGACCATATACTAACGATTGATTTCAGTCACTTATTTCAGTACTCCGACCATTTAATTATTGTAGTGAAAGGAATTGCCTCAAATGACATTTAGACATTGTTATGTACTCCGTATTATTTAGGATATAAATTTAAGAAGTTAATCTTTAAATCGAGATAATCTACGGTGAAATACTCGTACAAAACTTAATTATCAATTTTTGTAGTATAATAATTATCAATTTTTGTAGTATAAGTATTAACCTATTAGAAATGAATCTTGTATGAAAGAGACGTTATACATTATACTAATTATACTAACTAAAATACTTTGTTAGCAGTTTGTTGATAATATGCCATGTGGGATATTAGATACGGTGGGACCCTGTGGAGGTCAGTCAAAGTTTGGTATTAAACATAAAAGAAGATGAAACTAAATGATTGTTAACACTAAACCAGAAGACACGTGGGAAACGCATAGGGATTAACTTACATGCATGCATGCATGCAGAAGGAATTGAAGATTGGCTTGAAATGGTTAACGTATCTTGAGAAATGTTAGTGTTATTGATGATGATGTTACATTAACATTCCTAAAAAGCAACAAGATACAACTGGAAAATGAATCTTCCAACAAAAGGATGTTGGAGGGTTTGGTCTACTAGACATTATTCTTCTTATTGTTCAAGGATCTTCCTTGGCCACCATAATGTTTTTTATACCTTAAAGTACGATTATTTTAAATTGTTATTATTCTTCCATCTATGATCTTTGCGTAAGAAAAGTGTTCCTGATCTTTGAGTAGGGAAAGTTGCATTGATCAAATAAGGTATAGTATAGTATATACTCCCGTCCCATTTGAAATCATACACTTTTCATTTTAAGATCGAATAGTTTTGTTACTCCTCACCCAAGTTTCATCTTTAGTAGGCAAACTATTTTCCTTACTCCATACTTCAACGTTTAGTTACTAGTGAGTAGTGACCCAACTCACCATTATCTAAAGAATAAGAATTGTTACTCTGCATAATATTGAGATTTTTTTTTTGCTTAATTAGGGCTTAAATACCAATTATTTGAAACTGCTATTTACCAAAAATGGGTCCATATCATCAATTTCCGCGAGAAAAAGATTTCAACACAAAAGTACTACGTGATATGAAATAATGAAAACTGAACAATACACACATATCTACTCTCATGTTATATCAAATTTTGTTAAATTATAATTATTCTAATCTATCAATTCAACATGAATGTATTAATCTAATCATTTTCACTCAACCTTGTAGCATTGATTTTGAAATGTTTACTTTGTGTAATTATGGATTCCCCTAGAAGTTGTACGATTTAATTTTGTACGTTAGCGTATAAAACTAATAAAGTGACTCCAACCGATCACACAGGATGAATTTCCATAATTTTGATGAGAATTGAGCTCGTGATCTGCTGGCTACGGTGACACTAATTAATACGTACTATACAATAAACTAAATAAATTTTAAATTTAACCTAATATTAATGACCCATAATTAGTTTTATACTACCCTAACAAATTTGACCAAAAACAAAATACATCCTCCTATATGATATGATATGATAAGAACACGAATTCTCATTTTAGAGGGGACGACCAGCTTAAGACGAATCAATCTTCTCTCACAAAATGCAAGTGGGTGAGACAAGTGAGGGGCAAATGGATCCCCCATTTGTCTCCCCACTTACACTTTGTGAGAGGGGCTTGACCCGTGTTAAACCCGTCTTTAAAGAGAAATTGTTGTGATAAGAAAACAAAGGAGCATGAGAAAAAAGAAAAATGAGGAAAACCCTGAAATTGTCTGCTAGCCATCTAAGAAAGGCGCATGTGAATAGCCCATAGGTCTCCCTTTCGCAATGCAAATTCCTTTTGCATGGCGATTTAACCAAAATAAAAGCAGCACTTGATTCTCAAAGTAATACTTGATATAATAGACCAATGGAGATTACTCCAACAAAACTAAAGCAAATTTGGTCCAACCAAGCCGCTTAAAAGTGCCTTCTAACTTTGGTATGTTCGACTCAGTCGGCTACTATTTGCCCGCTTAAGGAATTTGGGGACCGGCTTTTCAAGGACTCAAATAGACTAACTGCCCAAACCAAACTGAGTAAAAATCTCATCTCCTTGGGTAACAAAAAAAAAATATAATTTTAAATCACAGTTACAATCATTTTTACACACAGTATTACTTAACTTGTAGGTTTATTATATAAATTACGGCATATTTACACAGATTTAAATTTTAGGCAGGTTTTATCTCCAAATTAATTGCGATTCTGTTCCCAAGCCTATGCGATATTTATCTGCATGGGATGAAGTGAGTCTCTTATGTAATTGTAGAGTTTAAAAATTGAGTCCCATATCAGTGAGAAATTGTTACCAGTACAATTATGTTTAAAAAATTAAAATGTCAAACAAAAGCGTTACCCCGATCATTTAGTTATGATGATCCCAAACGGTATAACTCAATTTAGATATGTTTTTGGTGTAAATTAGGGTGTTCACGGTACACCATTAACAACAATGTCTAATCCTCGAGTTGCAGATGCTCTCACAAAAAGGTAAACAACATGATAAAGAATTTGCTCCCATAGACTTGAATTAAACTTCTAATTTCATAATTAAGGGATGAAATATCACGGTACCACCCCACCAAATTTATTTGACATAAAAACCAACACTTGGTCTTGCTTGAGATGGGGTGACCCGTTTTATTAATTTAGACGGGGTCAAGTCCCCCACTTGCCCACTTACTCTTTTAAATAAGGGTTTGACTCGTCTGAAATAATAAGACGGGTCGTCCCATTTAAATTGAGATCTATTGAGAAACCAAAATAGGGTGAGTTGTGCGACATGGAGGAGTTGGACCCCAGCCGCAATGCACAATCATTGCTTCTCCTCCAACTTCACCCTATTCGTCTCTTTATAAAGTTTTCTTGATACTTGGTTTATGTTTTATGTGTTTGCTTGACTCCTTTTATTTTTGGTTTCTTGGTTTATGGTTCAAGACTTCTTAAAGTAGCATGTGCCTCAATTAGACTTAGCCATTTAGGAATATGGATGTGTTCACTTCCAACATGCTCTAATAAATATTTATCTGCTTTTTTTCAAATGCAACAAGAAAAGATAGGTAGTATTACAAAATTAGAGTTTTAAACTTGTGTCTATATATTCAATTTACTATAATTTTCAAAAAAAAGAATCGGGTCAATATATTCACACTATAAACATAAAAAATTATGACACGATTTTCGCGATTTAAAAATCTTTTACAAAGTTAATTTCAACCGAAAAATAAAAATACACAACTCTTAAGATGATTCAAATATACTAAAATCTATTGCTACTTCCAAGAAACAATAACTTTAGTAAAATAAAATAATATTTGTTATTTAATGTTGATTTCTTTCCCTTCTAATTTTAATCCATATGCGTTGTGTTTTCAAATACTTATTTAGTATGAATAGTATCTCTTTAGATATATATACAACATTAATTACAAATTATATTTTATACATTGTGTTAGAATCCTGATTCGATTCTACGATTTTACGATACACTTGACCAATCTTAAATCGTACGTTTCCATTATGGTGATAGAATCACTACAAGAATCAAGTCCAGTACCGACCGTTTTTAGCGGTCGCTAATAGTGAAAATCGGTCGCTAATAGTGAAAATCGTAATTTTACCGACAGATTTTTTGAATACCGACTGTCGTCGGTCGCTAAGTTATATTACCGACCGTTTTAAATAGCGGTCGGAATGTGCGGTCGAAATGTGCGGTCGGTGCAAGGGCTGATTCTTGTAGTGAATCTTACGATCCTATTCTTCTTGGGTATAATATGATCCTATCATCTTACAATTTCCACAATTCAATTTTATATAGAATAAATATATATTAATATAATGACTTTGTAAATTTTGAATCTTGTGTAAGTTGTAGAAACATGTTCTTACAATGACACTGAAATTATTAATCATCAATAATTTATGGATAAATAATAAATATGCATTTTGATCTTCAATTTTATGTATTCACAAAATAAAATATTTAGCGAGTCCTTAAAATCTTACGATCCGATTCTATTGACTCGATCCTACCCTACTCCATCAATCCAAAGTAAAATCTTGAGCCAAACAACATTGATTTTATAGAATAATTTTTTAAAAATACTTAACATCATGACTTCTACTTCTATAAAACTGGTCTACTACGACACAACTTTAAATTAGAGTAAACCTTATAGAAATTAATAGGGGGTTTAAGGTTAAAGTAGTTTGCAGTTTCAATTTAGGGTTTATTCATTGATTTGTTCTTCGTAAATTGGAAGTCGTCGTTCAATAATTATACACAGTAAATTATACGTATTGTTTTCCCGAATTATTAGTTCAATAAGTAAAATATAATGATTTTGGATGTAACAAATCTAATTTACTCATTTTCCTAAAATTGTACTTAGGTTCACAAATTCTGCATTTGAAATTTTTTTAGTTTTCAAAACAACAGAGTTAAATTTGAGAGCCACAATTTCAATTTCTTAATTTCAAAGATGGAATTTGAAATGAAATGTCTATTGCCAAATAACACTATCTCAGTTCCTTATCAATTACAACTTAGTTTTATTTTTGTGTTCTCAAATTCTTTTCATGAATTAAAATTAATTACAAATTTTCAAAATTAGTTTGTCTCTCTTACAAATTTCACTAAACTTCTCTCTATTTTTTTTATCGAATGAACTTCAAAGTTAATCAACTTAAAAAACCAAAATTAAGCGAATTAACGAAAAATAATAATCGAATTAACGAAAAAACTTAACCGAATTAACGAAACAAAATTATTTAAGATAATGAACCAATTAATTGACAAACAATCAAAACAATCAAACTCAATCGACTATAGAAAAGTGGCTGAACGGCTTTTCTTTATTATTTTGCTTACCTTCATCCAATGGAATACATTGACTTATATACATATGCTACTACGTAAAACCTAAACACAAATATGGTAATCATACAATATATTACACAAATACTATATTCCATAATATCTCCATATAAAATATTTCCATACTCCCCCTCAAGTTGGAAGTGTAGGATCGAAACTTCCCAACTTGACGAGTAATCCCCGGAAATGATCACGTCCCAAAGCTTTGGTGAATATATCCGCCACTTGCTCCTTTGTGCTTAAGTACGAGGTTGCTATCGTACCATTCATTAAAAATTGTCGGACAAAATGGCAATCTATCTCAATATGTTTTGTGCGGTCGTGAAAGACCGGATTTTTTGCTATGTGCATCGCCGCTTGGTTGTCACAAAACACTCGGATGGGCCGTGTATGTGCTACTCCTAGGCACGCCAAAAACGCCTTCAACCAGACCAATTCACTGGTTAATCCCGCCATCGCTCTGTATTCTGCCTCGGCTGAAGAGCAAGATACTGTCACCTGTTTCTTTGTCTTCCATGATACTGGTGTGCCTCCCAAACTCACGTAATAGCCTGTCAAAGATCTTCTAGTCACTGGACAACTTGCCTAGTCTGAATCCGTGTACCCTTTCAATTCCAATATTCCACTTTTCTCAACCACAATTCCTCTTGTTAACTATCCCTTTACATATCGCACTACTCTCAATGCTGCGTCCCAGTGTTCCCTCTTGGGTGTCTGCATGAATTGTGACAACACATGGACCGAGTAAGCTAATTCCGGTCGCGTGATTGTCAAATAAATTAATCTCCCTACGAGCCTCCTGTACTTACTTGCGTCGTGCAAGTCACTGCCATTAGCCAAAGCTAATTTATGGTGTTGTTCCATAGGAAAATCCGCAGGTTTTGCTCCCGTGAGACCCGCCTCCGAGACGATGTCATAAGCATATTTTCTTTGGCTTCGGAAAAGACCTCTTGCCCCATAAGCGACTTCGATTCCCAAAAAATATTTTAATTTTCCTAAGTCCTTTATTCCGAAGCTCCTGTCTAGAAACTTTTTGAACTTTGCACACTCCGCCTCCGAATTTCTCACCAAAATCATATCGTCCACGTATATCAAAACTGCAAGAAAAACGTCTCCCTTTCGATATGTGAATAAGGAATAGTCAGCTAGTGATTGAGCAAAACCATATCCCTTAAGAAAGTAAGCCAATTTAGTGAACCACATTCGAGATACTTGTCTCAACCAATATATCGACTTTAGAAGCCTGCAAACTTTCCCTTGTCCGCCTATTTCCATTCCCGGTGGCGCTTTCATATAAACTTCCTCGTGTAGATCGCCATGTAAAAAGACGTTGTTTACGTCTAATTGATACATAATCCATCCTTTATTAATTGCTATATGAAGTAAATAACGAACACTTACCATTTTTGCCACTGGCGCAAACGTCTCGTGAAAATCGACCCCTTCTATCTGTGTGTACTCTTGTGCTACCAACCTGGCCTTGTGTCGTCCCGTCAGCTTTAAATTTTGTTTTGTACACCCATTTGCAACCTATCGCTTTCTTTCCTTTCGGTAGGTCTACAATTTCCCAAGTGCGATTTTCCTCCAACGCTTTGATTTCCTTCCTCATAGCCTCCTGCCACTTCTCCTCACGAGAAGCCTCATAAAAATTCCGAGGTTCTGTCGTCACCATAATCGATGCAATAAAATTCCTGTGCACAGCAGAAATTTTTTGACAAGTGACATTATTAGATAGTGAGTAACGCGTACCTTTCCTCGAAGTTTCTGATTGAATCGAATGGCCGCGAGTGATGTTTATTACATTGGCTGAGCCGCACACATAGTCTTTCTTCCAAGCCGGCTCACATTTTTCTCGAGCCCCTCTTCCCAAACGAGTATTATCAGCTCCAATTCTCGTTGTCTCTGTCTCCTGCTCTCCTTCTTCACCAACTTCGGCGTTTTCATTCTGAACATCACGATGGCTGCTCACCCATGTCGTTCGCCTCGACTCCTACCTCATGTCCATTCGGCCAATGACCATTACTCTCAACTCCTCTGTTTTCTGCCACCGATAGCTGGTCATTGTCGCGTCCCTTGGAATCAAGGAATGGGTAGGTGTGCTCATAAAACGCAACGTCGCGAGAAGTGGAACTTTCCTTTGTTTGTAAATCATACACATTCCAGCCTTTCTTCCGACATGAGTACCCGATAAATACACATCTACGCCCGCGCTCTCTGACCTTGTCTTTAGGCTTTCCTTTGTTATGGGCGTAGCACAACGATCCGAAAACCCGCAAATTCTTCAACTCAAGATCTTGTCCGTGAAGTACTTCAAATGGCGTTTTTCCATCGAGTAAAGGTGTGGGTGTCCTATTGATTAAATAGGCCGCCGTTAGCACACATTCACCCCAAAACTCGATAGACAAACCCGCTTCAAACCGTAATGCCCTTGCTCGCTCTAATATGTTGCGATGTTTTCTCTCAACCCTCTCATTTTGTTCGGGAGTGTCTACATTGCTTGTCTGGTGTATAATACCATTGTCATTATAATAAGTATTCATAAGGATCGATTTGAATTCATTTCCGTTATCACTTTGAATTACCTTCACATTTTTCTCGAATTGCCTTTTTGCCATATTACAAAAATTAATTAACAATTTCCATGCTTCTCCTTTTTCTATCATTAAATACAGCCAAACAGCTCTATTGCAATCGTCAACAATTGTAAGAAAACAGTGTGCACCGCTTAATTCATTCGCTCGATAAGGGCCCCATATGTCACAATGAATCAAATCAAATGCACTCAAAGCTTTCTTATTATTACGAGCAAAAATAGATCGAGTATGTTTAGCCCGACTACAAGAATCACAAATTTCATTTTTATTCCATGACAAATTTTTCCCAACTAATTTTGATGCATTATATAAAACGTTATGTGATGGGTGTCCTAGCCTCATATGCCATAATCGCACCTCGTTTTTCTCTTTGGTGTAGCATGCCCTATTTTAAACTCGGCTCTTGTAGTAATAAACACAATCCCGCTGCTCACCCGCTCCAATCATCTTCTTCGTAGAACGGTCCTGCAATACACAAAAATCCGAATAAAATGTCACTATACAATCTTTTTCCATTATCAATTGTTGCACTGAAATCAAACTGCACGTTAGTGTTAGGACATATAAGACATCTTTTAACACCAATTCATCCTCGATATATACTTTCCCATGTATATTCGCTATCGCTTCCACACCATCCGGCATCCCGACATTAGAAGGCAACTCAGTACGCATATCCGTAAGTAAGTATTTCCGACCCGTCATATGATGGGACGCACCTGTATCGATAAATTACCGTTCATTGGAAACACTTTTACCTGCTGTTTTTTCGACGCCATCTTTACCATGCTGCAAAAAAGCTCGCAAGGACAGCACTTCGTCTCGAGTTAATGTCGTGTCTGACACGACGACTGGCTTTCCAGTTGGTTCTGCATTCTGACCTTGACCTGATGTTCCTACAGCATTCGCTCTCCAGGACTGTCTATCACCACGGCCTGCTGTTCTGCCACCGCGCCAAGATCTGCCACGACTCCTACCACGGCCTATATGTGATGGTACTCCGTGTTTGGTCCAACAGTCATCCTCGTCGTGTCCCCACTTTTTGCAGTACGTGCAGCGGTTTTCCTCATCCTCTATGTTGTCATCGTTTTTCTGCTGCCATGGTCGACCACTACGACTTGCTGGCTGTCCCCTTCTTATTGCAAGCGCAGCTTCATCAATTCGTTCTTCTTTCCCACGCACAATTGCTTTGTGTCGCTCTTCTCTTAAAACGATGCCATATATTTTGCTCAGCGACGGTATCGGATCTTCCATAAGTATATTCGAGCGCAATGTGCCGTAAGTTGCATCATTGAGCCCCATGAGAAATTGATGTGCTTTTTCTTCTTCTTTTTCTTTGATAAAAACCGCAGCCGCTCCACAAGTGCACTTGGGCACCTTGCTGTAACCCGACAATTCGTCCCATATTACCTTGAGTTTTGTGTAATATTCCAGAATCGACAATCTTCCTTGCTTCAATTCGGCCAACTCGGCTTTGAGTTGATGCACTCGTGTTGCATTCCCGGCTGTGTACCGCTCTTGAAGTTCGTCCCAAATCTCCTTGGTTGTTGCTGAGAAAGTGATGCTTGAATGTAATTTCGGATCAATTACATTCCTTAGCCAAGATTTAATCATAGCATTGCACTGTCTCCACGCAACGTGTTCAACGCCCTCTACTCCTGTTCCCTTGGCAGGCTCTACAATGTCTCCGTCAAGGAAACTCAGTTTGTTTTTGGAATCAAGTCCGACACGCACGGCCTCGACCCAGTTGTCATAGTTTTCTCCATTGAAAATTGTTTGGGTGATCATGATACCCGGGTTATCTGAAGGATGAAGGTACAACGGCGAAGATTGGGGAATCAAACCCATCTTTTTTCCTCCGTTGTCGTCCTTAGACTGTTCTCTGCTAGTCATATATCCCTTCTTCTCTGCTTTTCTTTTCTTTTAACCTTGCTCTGATACCAGATAAAAAAGTGGCTGAACGGCTTTTCTTTATTATTTTGCTTACCTTCATCCAATGGAATACATTGACTTATATACATATGCTACTACGTAAACCAAGACACAAATATGGTAATCATACAATATATTACACAGATAATATATTCCATAATATCTCCATATAAAATATTTCCATATCGACAAACAAATCAATTAAATTAACCAAATTAACAAATCCCCCTATATACTTATTAGTGAATAAAATTCTCAAATGTTTTCACTCTAAAAGGAATCTGCTTAAATAAGAAAACAAAACTTTATTTTTATTAAATTATTATCTTTTATTAAGACATAATGAGTAATGTTTTAATCATTACAATATTTTTGAACTAAATTATAACCATCTTTTAATAAAAATAAAACAAAATTGGTATAATTTTAAAAAAATATATAAAAAACCTATAAAACCGATACTATTAGTTTCGTATAAAAAAATTAACACGTACTTAATTTATATATAAAAATTATGAACTGATATTATAAATTTCGTGACAAAAATATTCATTAAAATTATTTGAGAACTTTTTAAATTGTAATCAATAGTTTTGTGGTAAAAATTTCATCGAAATGCACATTCATGACTTTACTCATTTATTTTCATTAGTTTTCCATTTTAATTAATTTTTTATCCTCATATTATATTTTTGAAAAATTAATGACGTGTGAATTTAAAATCTATAGATAATACACTATAAACTGAAAGTTATATTAATATCGCCCATGCGCGGGATCCATACTAGTTATTAACAACAAACAATAAAAATTTAATCTAGAAATTAATTATAAGGTATATAGTTAGTTATCAAATTAAAACTAATCAAGATATCAGAAAAATGGGAGAAGTGAGAGTTGTACATACAAGCGTAGGTAAAGACATGAGATTCTCGTGTCTTTACTTAGATTTGGACATAGCAGTCCCACGCACAACTCGACTTAGAAAGGACATGGGAGTTCACGTCCTAACCCAGGTTTGAACATTCCTCTCGACCTAAGTCAAGAGGTGAAAGATCTAGGTCAAACCCTTTTTTTCTTAAACTCGAAAGGGCGCTTCGGGTAAAAAGAAAAACCGAGTTGTGTGCCACGGAGAGTAGAAGTGAGGTTGAAAATGAATTGAAAACGTAGAGTGAAAATCCCTAAGGGCGGCCGCTCTAGGCAAAATGAAGGATATAGGATAAAAAAAAATTGATCTGTCTTGGATATATTGAAGGGAGTCCCTATGAGCTTTATTGTAAATGTTATTTGAGTTTTATTGAGTCCTCCGAGTTACTCGAGGACGGGTAAATATATAAGTGTGGGAAAGTTGATAAGTTGGGTTTGGTACGGTATAAAAGTGTCAACTAATGTTCATAATTATTGGAATAAGTGGAGTTTTAAAGGTATAATTGTATAAATCCTATTTTATGATATATATATTGTATCGGGGAATATTGAGTTGGATTATGACACTTGAAGTTGGTCTTATTAATTGGGTCTAACAAAGAATAATAAGAAGTTTTATCAAAAAAAAGAATAATAAGAAGTGGTCTTATGCAAATAATATTGAAAAGACTATTAAGTTGGGCCATGAAATGAAGTACATGTTTTGAAGTGGACTTTTGATAATGTGAGGAATTCAGAAAACAAGAAAATCAAGGAGACCATGGAACAATGTCACATGGGCTTGTCCCCATGTTGGACTTGAAGATGAGGACGGCAGCTTGGGTCAGTGAAACGCGCGAGTCGCGCGCAGTGTCTGCGGGTCGCGAATGAGACGGCAATCGAATGACAATTTATTTCCTAATTCTAGCTTTTCCAATAATATTATTATCACAAATCAATATCTATCTATATTATTAAAGGAAGCTTTTTTCGAGCGATTACAGAGTCTCCACTATTGACAAAACACCTCAAGCTTAATAAATAATGCTATATAAAAACAATGATATCTTAAACCGAAAACCAAAAAACCCCGTACAACAACCTATAACTATCAGTCAAATAATAATATAATAAAAAAAAAAAAAGAGGTTCCAGCCCTCCAGTATAACTCTTACTCCCGACTCCTGTAGATGACTCCTGTAGATATCCTAACACAGCCATAGAATATTTACATCATGAAAATAGGGAAAAATATGTATTCTACTACATAGAATCTCATTCAAACTCCATCTTCCAGCCAACAACCATGTCCAAGTACCATATGAAGTCTTCAGTTTCCAGTATCCTGTGGAATATAAAATATGATTGATATTAGGACTACATATGCTATAAATACATGCGCCTTTGTATTTCAGAATCATCACACAATCTATCCATTCCATATTACATAAACCTTCTTCATAATTAGTTGCAACAATGGCATCATCCAAATCCAGGTATACTTTGTTCAAATATCTCCATTCACATTATTATTTATTCCTTACGAGCATTTTATTCGAGCATTCAATGATTGGTTGTTAGCTATGGGAGACGGGACGTTAAAAGCCAAGGCGGATCAGAATGACACCGAAGAGACATGGATAAAGTTACCAGAACAATACATTGGTAGTAAAGGTACATTAAACATAGAGGAAGTAGCAAGACATATGTACCCAGATTTTTGAAAGGTGCCATAAGAGCGAGGAATATCTAAGGGAAAGAGCAATACTCACGCCTTTGAGTGAAACCGCTGACCTACTTAACAAACATATGGCAAAAAAGGTCCCGGGTGATGAGGTCCTATACAGGAGTTGTGATGAGGTCTGCACGGCCGCGATTGAGTCTGAAGATCAGTTGGCCTCTTATCCAACAGAGTACTTAAACAGCCTCAACTTGCAGGGGTTACCACATCATGAGTTAAGGCTTAAGGTAGGTATGCCAGTATTGCTCTTGAGAAACATAAACCCGTCGCAGGGATTATGTAATGGTACCCGTCTGATTCTGACCTACCTTGGGAAGTTTATAGTAGAAGGTAAAATAATAACAGGTTCAAAGATGGGACAGAAGGTTCTTATACCGAGGATCATAATGACTACGGCGGATATAAAAATCCCTTTTGTACTTAAAAGAAGGCAATACCCCCTAAAGCCATGTTATGCAATGACAATAAACAAGAGTCAAGGCCAAACTCTAACGCATGTAGGGATTTATTTGCCCAAACCCGTGTTTAGTCATGGCCAATTGTATGTAGCAGCCTCAAGGACGACATCACCAGAGGGGCTAAAATCCTTCATCGACGATTCCACACAAGAGTTCAAAGGTCACACGAGAAATGTCGTCTATAGAGAGGTTTATTCGAATCTAAATTCTCTGTAGTAGCATGTACGAGCTACAAAAGTTTCTTATTTGGTTAGTCGTATAGGATTCTGAACATCAATTTATTAAATATACCATCAGATTTAGTAATTATAAAAATAGAAGACATATACTATATACGCAATATTTTCTATGCAACAATAACATCTTTACAAGTGAAAATAATGTCAACTGACCTGGTTCCCCTCAGTGGGTACAGATATTAGCATCATCTTTATATAATTTTTATATAAAATTTACATGCATTTCAGAAAACAATACTGTGAAAATGAGTCATCTTTCAACTTAGATATTCACCCAAAATCTTTTGAATCTCTCAAGTATTATCTTACAGAGATCTTAAAAGTTTGTATTATTATCTCCACCTTAATGATTTTTACATCATCAAAATTAATTTAGGAAAGTATCATATATAATAATTTTAATGGTAACTAACAAATATGTTATTTGTCTCACATTGAAAAGTAATGTAAGTGTGGTGAATATACTATATATAAATAGAAGAATTGTCTCACATCGCAGAAATATCATAAGCTGGGATGATCACGCGATTATAAATAAGAGTCGTCTTTGAAACTTAGAGATGAACCCAAAGTCGTTTAAGTCTTTCAAATACTCCTTTCATCCCGGTCATTTGTTTACCTTTTTTCCAGAAGTATTTTATTAAAGGCAAACAAATGATTAAGACGGAAAGAGTATAGCTTTAGAGAGCTCTTAAAATTTTGTATTAATTATAAAAAAATATATTTATATTCGTGGTACAAAAAAAATGCTATCATTATAGTATAGAATTTCATATTATTTGCATATACTTTATGTAATTCTTAGTATGTTATATATCTCACATCAATAATGTATATGTGGTGAGTATACAAATAACTATAAATAGTAGAATTCCCCCATATCGAACAATTAGCTTAAGGTGAGGTGATCAACCAAAAATCTTTTGAGTTTCTTAAACATTGTCTTAGAGAGCTTAATTCTTAGGTACTTTTGATCATTCTTCGAGTCATAATATAAATCAAATATAACTTGAGTCCCGACAAGGTTGGTTACATATGTTTAAAATAGAAGTTGAATCAATATATCAATATTATTTTTTCAAAAAATTACGGATTATATTTTATTATAGTCTTAAAATTTCAAAAGTTTATTTTTATAAGTTAACCGTTATAGGTAAATAACGAAAATGACATTAACGTAGACCCGTGCATCGCACGGGCATGAAATCTAGTATATATATAAAAGAGGCTTTTTTCGAGCAATTCTATTGGTCAACATTATATTTTTCAATTTTTAGAAAGTATATTTTAAGATCTTCCAAAATTACGAAAAATATATCATGTAATATATCTAATATCACAACTATTATTTACGTAAAAAAAAAGTTGATTATCAATTTGACAAAAAAAAATAATTCAAAACATTTCGAAACTTATATATTTGGACTCTTAACGAAAAATGCTTTCATTAGAGTATAATTTTGTATTTTTTTACTACCATATCATTTATAAGATCATATAACTATAACCTAAGTATATGAAAATTAAATAAATTACTTTTAAAATATTTTTTATTATTCTAATATTAGTATAATGGTTTAGTAGTATTCAAGAAATAATTAATTTATAGAAAAATATGATGTAGTACTTAGTATGTTATTTGTCCCACATTGAAAAATAGTGTAGGTGTGGTGAATATACTACATATAAAAAGTGAATTGTCCCACATCGAAAATTTACCTTAAGATATGGTGATCATATGATTATAAATAGGAGTCATAATTGTAACTTATGTATCCACCCAAAATCTTTTGAGTTTCTTAAGTATTGTCTTATAGATCTCTTACAAGTTTGTATTATAATCTTTACAATAGTGAAATTTACATCATAAAAAAAATTAATTTAGGAAAGTTTCGTACTTAATACTTTGGATATAAAAAATTAAGTGGATAATCTTTTAGTTATTATATAAAATAAAAATAATAGAAATATATATTTTAAAGAAAAAGATGGTGTACCACTTAATATATTATTGATGCGGTAAACATATTACGTATAAATTGTAGAATTATCACACATCGAAAATTTACCTTAAGATATGGTGATCTTATGATTATAAATAGGAGTCATAATTGGAACTTATGTATCCACCCAAAATCTTTTGAGTTTCTTAAGTATTGTCTTAGATATCTCTTGCAAGTTTGTATTATTATCTTTACAATAGTGAAATTTACATCATAAAAAATTAATTTAGGAAAGTTTCGTACATAATACTTCTGATAAAAAAAATTAAGTGGATAATCTTTTAATTATTATATAAAATAAAAATAATAGAAATATATATTTTAAAGAAAAAGATGGTGTACTACTTAATATATTATTAATGTGGTAAACATATTACGTATAAATTGTAGAATTATCCCACATCGGAAAAATAACATAAAGTGGTTAATCCTATGATTATAAATAGGTGTTGTCCTTAAACCTTAGGTATTAACCCAATTTTTTTTGAATCTCTTAAAATTGTCTTAAAGATCTCTCAAAAGTTTGTAGATGTGATGAATATACTATGTATAAATAGTAAAAATGTCCACATCGTAAAATTAACATAAGGTGAGTGATCCTATAACTTTATATAGGAATCATCCTTTGACCTTATATATCAAAGTAAAATCTCCTATAATTATATATATGAATCATTCTTTGACCTTATATATCAAAGTAAAATCTTTTAAGTCTCTGAAGTATTGTCTTAGAGATTTCTCAAAAGTTTGTGTATTACTATCTCCACAATTGTTAAATTTACATCATCAAAAATTAATTTTAAAAAGTATTATTAAAAAAGTTTAAGCATCGTAACAAAAATTATGAAGATAATATAGTTACATTCGTGGTAAAAAAAAACTTCGAAAGTATAGCAACTCATACTATTTATTTACACATACTTGGTATAATTTTTAGTATATTATTTGTCCCACATTGAAAAATAATGTAGGTATGGTGAATATATTACTTATAAATAGTAGAATTATCCCACAGCAGAAAATTATCATAAGGTGGGTGATCTTATGATTACAAATAGGAATCATATTTGGAAATAAAGTTTCAACCCAAAATATTTTGAGCCTCTTACATATTGTCTTAAAGAGCTCTTAAAATTTTGTATTATAATCTAAACTATAATTAAATTTACATCATTAAAAATTAATTTAGAAAAGTATCATAAATAATAATTTCGATGATAAATTATTTAATGTGTTATTTGAAAAACAATATAGTTATGCTGACTGGTGAATATATACTATGTATAAATAATAAAATTATCCCACATTGAAAAATTATCATAAGGTGGAGTGATCATAAATATGATCATTTTTTTTATATTGTTAATAACAGACTTTTAAAATATAATAAGTGACCTTTAAAATATATTTTTATTATTCTAATATTAATATAATAGTTTAGTAACAGTTAAGAAATAAATATTATATAGAAAAAGATGTACTTAGTTTTTTATTAGTCCCACATTGAAGAATTATGTATGTATGGTGAATATATTACATATAAATAGTAAATTGTCCCACATAAAAAAATTATTATAACATATAGTGATTCTATGATTATAAATAATAGTCATCCTTGAACTTAAGTATAAACCCACAATTTTGTAAGTCTCTTAAGTATTGTGTTGAAGAGTTCTAAAAATTTGTATTATAATCGTCACAATTGTGAAATTCACATTATTAAAAATTAATTTAGAAAAGTATCATAAATAATAATTTTGATGATAAACTACTTAATGTGTTATTAGTCCCACATTGAAAAATAATGTATTTGTGGTAAATATATATACTAATTAAGTGTAAATTGTAAAATTATCGTGGAGTGATAAAAAGTATGATTATAAATTGGAGTCATTTTAGTCTCTTAAGTATTGTTTTAATGAACTCTTAAAATTTTACATTTCCTATATTATATTCAAGTGATGTTTATAATTTTTATATAAAACCTTTTACATTTCATTTCACCAAAAAATATTGTGAAAATGAGTTATCTTTCAAAGTTAGATATTCACCCAAAATATTTTGAATCTCTTAAGAATTATCTTACGAAACTCTTAAAAGTTTGTACTATTATCCCCGCCTTAATGAAATTTATTACATCATCAAAATTAATTTAAGAAAATATCATAAATAAAAATTTAATTAAGTATCATTAATAATAATTTTAATGGTGTACAACTAAATATGTTATTTGTCCCACATTGAAAATTAATGTAAGTGTGGGAAATATACTATGTATAAATAGAGGAATTATCCCACATCGAAGAAATATCATAAGCTGGAGTGATCATGCGATTATACATAAGAGTCGTCCTTTGACTTAGATATCAATCTAAAATCGTTTAAGTCTCCTAAATATTGTTTTAGAGAGCTCTTAAAATTTTGTATTAATTATGAAAATAATCTAATTATAAGATTCGTAGTAAAAAAATGTTATCATTATAGAATCTCATGTTATTTGCATATACTTGGTGTAATTCTTAGTATGTTATATATCTCACCTTGAAAAATAATGTAAGTGTGGTGAAGTAACTAATACCTATAAATAGTAGAATTGCCCGATATCGGACAATTACCATAAGGTAGGGTGATCAACCCAAAATCTTTTGATTCTCTTAAACACTGTCTTAGAGAGCTTAATTCTTAGGTATCTTTGATTATTTTTCGAGTCATATAAATTAAATATAACTTGATTCCTGGCAAGCTAAGGTTAGTAAAATCTGTTTAAAATATAAGTTGAATCAATATATCAATATTATTTTCTTAAAAATTACAGAGTATATTTTATTATAGTCTTAAAATTTCAAAAGTTTATTTTTACAAGTTAATTGTTATAGAAAAATTATGAAAATGACATTAACGTAGACCCGTGCATCGCACGGGCATGAAAATATTATATGAAAAAAGATGGTGTAATACTTAGTTTGTTATTAGTCCCACATTGAAGAATAATGTATGTGTGGTGAATATATTACTTATAAATTGGAAATTGTCCCACATTGAAAAATTATTATAACATAGGGTGATCCTATTATAAATATGAGTCATCCTTGAACTTATGTATAAACCTATAATTTTTTAAGTCTCTTAATTATTGTTTTCGAGAGCTCTTAACAAAATGGAATTATAATAGTCACAATAGTTAAATTTACATTATTAAAAACTAATTTAGAAAATTATCATAAGTAATAATTTTGATGATAAACTACTTAATGTGTTATTAGTGTCACATTGAAAAATAATGTATTTGTAGAAAATATATATACTAATCATGATTATAAATAGGAGTCATTTAGTCTCTTAAGTATTGGTTTAATGAACCTTTAAAATTTTGTATTATTAATTCCACAATAGTAAAATTTACATAATCAAACTTAATTTAGAAAATTTAGGAAAATATCCTATATAAGTAATAATTTTGATGGTGTACTACTTAATAAGTTATTTGTCCCCCATTGAAATATAATACAAGTGTGGTAAATATATTACGTATAAATAGTACATTGTCTCATATCAGAAAAATATCATAAGCTAGGGTCCTATAATTATAAATAAGATTCATCCTTGGAACTTAGATATCAACCCATAATCTTTTGAGTCTCTTAAATATTATCTTAGAGAGCTCTTAAAAATTTGTATCCACATTAGTGAAACTTACATCATCAAAAATTAATTTAGGAAAATATCATTAAAAAATAAAGTGAAAAATATTTTATTTATCTCAATATACATTTCCTATATTATATTCAAGTGGTGTTTATAATATGTATATAAAATTTTTTACATTCAATTCACAAAAACTATAGTGAAAATGAGTCATCTTTCAACTTAGATATTCACCCAAAATCTTTTGAATCTTTCAAGTATTATCTTTCAGAGATTTTAAAAGTTTGTATTATTATTTCTACCTTAATGAAATAAAGTGAAAAATCTTTTATTTATCTCAATTTACATTTTCTATATTATATTTAATTGGTGTTTATAATTTTTATATACAAAATCTTACATTCATTTCACAAAAAATATTGTGAAAATGAGTCATCTTTCAACTTAGATATTGACCCAAAATCTTTTGAATCTCTCAAGTATTATGTTACAGAGGTCTTAAAAGTTTGTGTTATTATCTCCACCTTAATGAAATTTACATCATCAAAATTAATTTAGGAAAGTATCATATATAATAATTTTAATGGTAACTACCAAATTTGTTATTTGTCTCACATTGAAAAATAATGTAAGTGTGGTGAATATACTATGTATAAATAGAAGAATTGTCCCACATCGGAGAAATATCATAAGCTGGGATGATCACGCGATTATAAATAACAGTCGTTCTTGAAACTTAGAGATGAACCCAAAGTCATTTAAGTCTCTCAAATACTCCATTCGTCCCGGTCATTTATTTGTTTGCCTTTTTTTTGGAAGTATTTTAATCAAAGGCAAACAAATGATTAAGACGGAGAGAGTATTGTTTTAGTGAGCCCTTAAAATTTTGCATTAGTTATGAAAATAATATAATTTGATTCGTGATAAAAAAAAATGTTATCATTACAGTATAGTATTTCATATTATTTGCATATACTTTTTGTAATTCTTAGTATGTTATATATCTCACATTGAAAAACAATATATGTGTGGCGAATATACTAATAACTATAAATAGTAGAATTGCTCCATATCGAACAATTAGCATAAGGTGAAGTGATCAACCCAAAATCTTTTGAGTTTCTTAAACATTGTCTTAAAGAGCTTAATTCTTAGGTACTTTGAATCATTTTTCGAGTCATAATATAGATCAAATATAACTTGAGTCCCGATAAGGTTGGTAACATATGTTTAAAATAGAATAAGTTGAATCAATATATCAATATTATTTTTTGAAAAATTATGGAGTATATTTTATTATAATCTTAAAACTTCAAAAGTTTATTTTTATAAGTTAATTATTATAGGAAAATTACGAAAATGACATTAACGTAAACCCGTGCATCGCACGGGCATAAAATCTAGTTGTTCTATAAGACAAATTTTAGCAAAAGACTAACCCATAGCATATAACCCATCGAAATAATTTAATAAACTTGTAAAAATATAATTAAACAAAAGCTTTGGGCTTTTTTTTGGGGCCAATCTTATGCTATAGGACAGTCTTATAGGAGAGTTGTTGTATTATTATTGATTAGATTAGATTATTCAAGGATTGTATTTGGTAGACTTACCAGAACTCTAATTATTATTCTTCTAATTCCTCCCTTCTTGGTTCAAGAGAACCATCTTAATATCTAATTATGAGTTATAAAGTTCTAATCTTTTATCTTGATTATTGTTAATTGCTTTGTTATTTATCTTTATAAATGTCGTGTTATGATTTTCAGGTGGCCAAGTAATTATTTCATCATTCCATTGTTAGTACTGTTTATAAAATATGATTTATTGATTAAGTTACATTAGTAACAATTAGAGATTAATATTTAACGAGATTTGTTAATATTGATACTTAGAAGCAATTAACATAGTACAACTGAATTGTACTTCCTCCATTCAACTCCACTCTACCAAATTATTTTTTCACGTTTGTCGAGACGTGTTTTACGCGGTAAATATCGTTAGCTACGTGTTTGCAAAAATTATAAAAGTTGGATATTAATAATGTACTCGTAAAGACGAATCAAACAAGATCACACATGAATATATTTTGACTTATATATTGAGAGAAAATTGCAATTAGATGCCGACTCATGAATAGTGTGCAAAAATGAAAGTGGTAGAGTGGAGTTGAATGAAGGAAGTATATGTTATTTATTTTTTGTCAAAATTATTAGATTAAATTTAGATCTAAATTGTTAAGGTTGTTTAATAGTTAGGACTAATTAAGAAGGGGATACGTTTGTTTATGATTGGTTGACTACAATTATAGGCAAACGACTTTAGCCGAAATACTGACCTACGCAGTTAACTTTAAGGGAACAAATATTGTAGGAGGTCTGTCTTAAACAAACTACTTGACTATATTCCAGCTAACTTCATTTCATTAATGTACCATAGTTATGGGTTGTCTTGTGATTTTCACCTTTTATTTGATTGGGTCTCACCTAACTTCCATAATCACACGATACACTACAAAATCAACTTTTCGTGCAAGCGTAAATTCTCCTGTAAGACCGTCGCATGGTATAATCAGTTTATATTGATAACTTTTTGATAAATAGTGACCATTTTTCGATAAATAGTGACCATCTTTTAGAATTAAAAAAAGACTTTTATTTTCAAAGTGGTCATTATTTACCAAAAAAGTGGTCACTATTGATCATAAAGTGGTAACATTTTACAAAAAAAATGACGGAATGAGTCCGTCGTACATGGGAATTACTGTCGTGCAAGAGATTTTGGAAAGTTAACTAGTCTAAACAATGGAGTGAAGCATTAAGAAATGGGGACATTTGTAATGTTAATCAGTAATTATTCGAATCTTCTTAGTGTAAAAGCCAAGTTCTTTACCGCTTTTCTATTAGTCATTAAATTTGTCAAATTTTCAATGATGTGGGACTCTCAATGTTTTTGCTAGGTAATCAATTACCATCTCTCCTACTACTATTTTTTGATTACTCTTTCCTACTTCCATTTATCTCATTAATTATTTCAACAATCTATACGTTATATTAGAGTACTAGTTTTAAACCCGTGCAGAATTGCACATGGTTGATTTAAAAATGTCACGAAAGGCATTATGTTGAAATTAATAAAACTATAAAAGTGCATATAACTATAATTTAAAATATGAAATAATTATTATGCAACATAAGGTAAATAAATATAAATAATAGTTTCACAAAATGCAATGATGAAATCATGTAATATAAGGGTAAAATGTACAGTTTCAACTACAATCATATACTCGTACAAAGTATATTCAAGACACTGAAGTCAATGTAAAACTTACAGCGCCTTACATAAGCCGTTTCACTAAAACTACTCATTCAAATTTGATATCTTTTTATTCAGAGATAGTTGGGTCGTAGCCTCGTAGAACTCGTAGAGTTTATAATTATCGAAATGAAAATAGTTGCATAACTCACAACCAAAATACTATATATTAACATTACATCATTTACATGCCCTCTGGTATTATTTCAAATATATATAAAATAAATTTGACGATGATAAAGCACCAAGTTAAAATGGATATACTAAAAGAATATAGTAATATATCTATACTTATTTAAAATTATACATTCCGACAATGATTCTCTAGTTTTAAGGCCACTGGTTCGCATAACTTATAATAATCGCTCATATTGCAAATCATAATAAATTCAGAATTAATAAATACCAAAGAATATCAAAGTTATTTAGAAATTATATGTTATTAGACATTGATCGAAAAAAGTTATAAATAAATAAATAAATATTTCTACCTTACAAACAGAAATAAATAAAGATATATTATTAATTGTCATTTATACCTTGATATAAATGGGAATAAAAATACACAAATAATATCGTTTTACTCTTATAATTAAGGCTCAAAAATTGATATAGTGTTTAAAAAAAAATTGATTATCAATCTACAATCATCGCCTTAGACCCAAAAATAATATGTTGGGCGAAAAACTAAAGTAAACTAAAAAAATCCAAATCTCCATTGCGTACATTTACCATACACAAATTCTTATTTCAGACGGAGGTATCCGTCTTAAGCTTAAGACGGATACCATATTCTCTCACAAAATATCCATTAAGGGTGAGTGGAGAGCACATGGGGGGAGCCCACCTTGTCCCCTCTACCCATTTCCTCTCACAAAATACCCGTCTTAAGATCCGACCCGTCTTAAGCAAGACCTACTGTTTACCATATTCTCAACCCTTTCTAATCTTCAACCCTAAATAGTTACGTGCCTCCTTCACTCTCTCTTGCTCTATCATAAAATTTATCACAAATTCTTGTAAAAACCTATATTATGAGGCTTCTTTACTCATATTTTATCTCACATTCTCTCAACACACCTTCATCTTTATATTGAACCATTTTGCTTGACAATTAAACACGAAAAGTGTCATTCTTAACTATTTTGAAGAAATGAAAAGTGGATACAGTTCTTGTATGTATATAATATTAAATGTTTTAACTCTCTTATTTTGGGTGAATTTTGTTTTTTTTTGTCAGTGTGTATTATTAATATGCTTTTCTAGTCAAAATTCTTTACTAATTAAATAAACCAGTCACATTTTTTTTTCATTATGTATTAAATGACTTGGTCATTCTTATTTCTTTTGAGAAAATTAACCGTGGATTTTTTTTGAAGAAATGCTTAATTAATGAAATAAATCAATTAATTTTTATGTATTATCAATCTGATGAAAATGATTTTAGTTCCACTTTTTTTTTTTACCGATATCATGTTTTGATTTTCAACGTGACAATATGAAAATTGTTTCATAAGTATGTGGCAATTTAATATTATGCTTTGCATGCAATAATCGTTTGATTAATTCTTAGTCCTTAGTTCGTAGATTCATAAGTTTTAACGAGTAGTAAATCAGCAAACATACCTTAAGTAAATAATAGAATAAGATCTGATATGAACCTTCATATTATCATATTTGAATAATAATTATTTACCCAATTGGGAATAAGATCTGAAATGAACCTCCATATTATCATATTTGAATAATAATTATTTACCCAATTGGTTAGGCTCGTGCTGATAACGTGTTGTGAAACAAATGGAGAGATAATTATAGAGAGAAGGTAGAGAAAAAGTAAGAGAGACATATTTGTGTTATTATTCATTTATTCCATTATAAGGGGTATATTTACACATACAATAGGAGTAGAGTTTTCATAAGATAATATATTCTAGTATCTTATAAGATATGGACATCCATATAATAATATTTCATAACATGTTTTACATTTTAACAAATAAATTATTGTTTTTAAAGTGACTTTATATTATAAGTAGCAATTTATATTTAGTTACCATAATTATGACATTAGAGATGTCAATGGGGCATAGTGGGTGCGGATGATGGGTAACCCGCACCCGCATCCACGAACTATAAAGCGTACCCATACCCGCCCCACGACCCGTGTGGGTTGAACTTTTCAAACCCGCACCCGCCCCGCGGGGACCCGTTAACCCGCCAAATTACCTTTCTCTTCATGAAACATTTTTTTTAAAAACAAATCATGAATCTAAACATATTAAGTTTCTTAGGACTTATACAAATAGTATCCGCAAAGTGGTATGAAATAATTTCACATTCAATTAACTAGTACGTAAGCTACCAAACAAGTCTATTTTATTAGTTTAGCCTTTATCTTTTAAAAATTATCATTTTTTGTAAAATTTTACTTAGCTAGATGTATACTATAGGTGAGCCGGAGATCAATAAGGCAGGTATAAGCAGGGTGGGGCCTTGCGAGGCGGGTGGTGTGGGGCGGGGTGGGTACGGGGCGGGTCTCATGTGATACCCGCACACACCCCACCACCCGCACGAATGTCACTTTTGATACCCGCCCCCGCCCCATCACCCGTCAAATTATTACCCGCACCTGCCCCAAGTGGGGCGGGTGCGGGGCGAGACCCGCCAAGACCCGCCCCACTGACATCCATATGTAAGATGTATAGAAAGGAGAAAAGAGGGGAGAAAGTCATTAAATAAGAAAAGGGTGATGTGGTGCCCATTTTCTTTTTTTCACCCTTGTTTCTAGGAGCCAATAGAAGGTCTTTAATTATTTCCGCTTTTATATATAGTAGATTATATAGTATAAAATTTTATGAATAATTACATAATTTAATCACATGATTTTATTAACTAGAATCTTACTTTATAGTATGCACATTCGTAAAATAAAATTACAAAACACAAACTATTATAATCCATACAATATAATAGAAATTAAATCATATGCTATAGGCTGAGGATAAAAAAAATTAATTTACATATTTATTCCTACAATCGTCTTATCCTAAAAAATAAATACGTAAGACTTTATTATGATTCACATTTGTTTTTTCATATTCAACTGCTTTTCATTTTTTCAATAAAGTTAATACTACTATACCTCCAGTTGTATAATAAGCATTGTACAACTATTATACATTTATCCGAACTTATGTGTAATTTTTACGAGCTTTCTAAAAGTTAATTTTTTTTATGTTAAATTGTGTGAACTCAGAAACTCTATTATAACACTTCACAATTTCCGAGAAAATGGTTGACGGGGACGAGAATGTGTCCCATTATAACACTTCACAATTTCCATAACCTGTAAATTATAAACGATATAACATATCTATGAAATCAAATTAGGTATATTTTACGATATTGTATAAATTACTATGTATATTGTACTCTGTAAACAATTAACTTTGAGGCGTTATTGAGTTGATCAAATAACATAGTAAATATTCGTAATTGCTCTTTCATGGACGCATAAAAACTTAATCATGGACATTTTTACTTAGATTTTCCATATACTACCCTTTACCCTAAATAAAATTTTCTCATCTCATGCCCTCAAAACTTAAATCAAATTTTTCCCTAAAATATTCAAATCATATAAACTGATAAATCCAAGAAATAACAATGAAGTTATGATGACATTCACTGTAAAGAAGAAATTAAAATACAAGATGGCAGAAGAAACTTAATCTCTCGCCACCGTTTTTTTACCGTTGTCGACAGAATAAGGCTTGGAGTCGTGAAAAGTCTGCCTTATTTCCTTTGATATCAAACAATTAATTAATTCCATTTAATGATTTTAAATCATAATATTTTTAATAGTTATTAATTTTCATTTCCATTTAGATTTGTCTTTAATTAGGTTTTCTCCCAACCTAGTAAGGTCGTGATAGGGTAATTAGGGTGCGGTTTTCGAAATGGCGGTGGTATAGCGGCATATGATGTGGTGGGCGTTGGCCAGATGTAGTGAAAGAAGATAACATAAGGTGGTCCAATAGGTGGTTTGTCGAGGGATGAGGGGCAAGGAGTGATGAGCTTTTCACTTCTTTGATGATTTTTTTAATCTAAAGTATTGAAAGGCGAAAGGGAGTTGAGTATTTAGATAAATGAAAGGGGTAAAACGGGAAATTGTGTCTATGATTAAGTAAAACATGTACTTGAATGAGCAATACCCTAAATATTTTAAGAATGTTATTTTTTTAAAAAAAACATTGATGACATATTCATACGCTATGATTAGAATATTAGATTTTTTAAATGTAAACTCGTGCATTATTGCACGGGTTTAAAACTATAGTTGTTATAAATACTAATAAATCATAACAAAATTTTAGTAAATTGACGTAAATGTATATACATTGTGATAATAGATACAAACAAGCCGTGGCAAAATTATAATAAATTGTGTTAATGTATATATATACTGTGGTAATAAATACTAATAAACCGTGGAAAAATTATAATAAATTGTGGCATATATATATATATATATATATATATATATATATATATATATATATATATATATTCGTGGTATTATATATTTATATATACATATATAACATAAATTTATTATGACAATATAAATACATACAATGATATTTTACGGGGTCCTTTTGCTCACTGGGATCACTGCGACTACACTTGCTGCGCTAGGTCAGATCCGACCATGTAAACCATATTAATTTAATAGATCCTACATAACATATGTAGTAATAATAACACGACTTAATATCACATGATAATGCTCTCTCATACTCCGTATTCTATTTGCATGTTTCCAACAAAATTGGGCAGCCACCAGTTTGGTTTTCACACTGCTATGTTATTTTCGATTGTTTGTATGACTCACTTACTTTACTATTAGCTACGTGCTAAGAAATTAAAATTAAATGTCCAACTCCTCGCATTTTTTCTCAACTCTGTGTTTTGTAACTCTCTCATCTTCTCTGACTTTCTTCCTTGATTTGTCCATATTTTAAGCAAGAAAATGATAAATTAAATATGTCTAAATTACGATCAAAACCAAATTTTTTTATAAGAATTATAGTATATACAAAATTACAAACTAGTTAATTTTTAAATTTTTAGTCCTGGTTTCGCCACTGGTCATCCGCTGGTGACAAGGTTGATTGAACCAAATGTAAGTGTCGTCGTCGTCGGAGCGGAGAGGGAAAAAAGTGTTTGAAGAAGGTGGTGGACGTCGAAAAAGCAAAAATACATATATTATTTGCAATGCCAAATGGTGTTAACAAATGTCATTTTTTATTTAATTTTTGTTGTATTAGTTATGTTTGCGTGTCACCATGGATATCTTCAAGTTGCTGCTTCTAATCTTGCTAATTCATGGGTTAATGTTACTAGTTATGCTATCATGGTTTGTTTTTATCTTTTTCAATTTCCTGTGTCTAAACTCGGTTTATTAGACTCGATTAGATTTGAACTGAACTGAAATGAACTTTAATTTAGTTAACATTATTACTGTTATTGTTTCACATCAATACGGATAATTTCTAAAATGAACTGAATTGACTAAACTGAACTGAGCCACTCCACGTAAATAATGTAAAGAAAAACGTTTAATATAATTTTGATGGATGAAATTACAAGTATACATAGACATCTATTTATACAAGAGTAATACTAGAATTAGGATACTAACTACTCCTAGATACATGCTACAAACAAGGAATATATTGACTAAGGTTAATAAACACAGAGGAAGAATAGGAACCGACTATTTACTCTATGGACTTGGTTTAGCCGGTGAAATCATATCATTAACATACCCCCGCAAGATAGACGATCGAAGAGTAAGGCCAATCTTGGAAGCTAGCGATGTAAAGCTTGGCTTTGATAATGGTTTCGTGAGTGTGTCTGCAAGCTGATCATCACCATTGATATGTTGAACTCAAATTGTGCCCAATTGGACTTGTTCACGAACAAAATGAAAGGCGAGTGCTAAATGTTTCATTCGAGAGTGAAACATTTGATTTGCTGAATAACTAGTTGCTCCCTAATTGTTACAAAATATGGTCGGGGACGTAGGAAAAGGTATACCAAGTTCAGAGAGAATGAAGTGACTTTAACCAAAGTAATTCTGAGGTGGTATCGACGATTTCACGGAACTCGGCTTCAGTAGACGATCTTGACACATCACACTGCTTTTTAGACGACCAAGAGATGGGATTTTGTCCAATAAAAAAAATAGGGTTTTTCTATATGATAACCCTGTGTTTTTTCAAATTATACGTGGTAACCCTACTTTTAAATGATCACATATGGTAACCCTCAACTCTATTAATACAAATTAGCATGACCCTCAACAATTTTTCCGTCAATGTTTCCGTTAAATATGTAACGTGGCAAATTGAATTCTTTGTTTTTCTGTAAGGTAACCCTCTCCTCTTCTAAATCCTACAAGGTAACCCTATTTTTCCCCCAAAAGAAACACTATTAGAAATAATCCCTTAGTCTCTCAATTTATCATTCTTAGTACGTTTTTCACTCAATTACTCCAAAAAATATCAACTCTAAAATTGTCAATTCTTGGTATCATCATCTCTTTAAGGTAGCGTTACCGTAATTCTACAAAAACCAGGTTCAATAATTAACAAATAAAACCATTATTAAGTTTAAGGCTTATGTGTATACAAATGAGTCACCACTCCTTAATTGTACACAACATTATTGCGTCAATTTCTCAAATAATTGAAGTGAGTAATTGTTTAATTTTTCTATAATATTTTTAGTCTTGGAGGATTTAATGGGGTTTCAAAAATAAAAGTTTTTCTTATATTGGATTAAACCTATGTTTCAAATTTGGGATTGATTATAACAATGCGCGTTATGGAATACCTTTACTTTGACATTTAAAAATTTTATTTAGAAATTTTTTGATATCGAACAAAGTTCTTACTGGAATTTTCTTTTAGAGCTCGGTTATTTCAAGGGTAATAAGGGTGGATTTGACAATTTTGGGTGTAATTGAGTAAATATGTGACAAAAAGATTGATTAAGTAATTATATTTTAAGCATGTGTGGTTTCTAGAAAAAAGTAGTGTTATCATGTAAGATGTAATAAATTATATGGTTACCTTATAGAAAATCTCATAATTTAATTGGCCATGTCACATACCTTAACGACAACTTGACGGAAAAAAATAGTTAAGGGTCACGGTAATACATATTAATAGAGTTGAGGGTTACCATATGTGATCATTTTAAAGTAGGGTTACCGCGTAGAATTTGAAAAAACAGAAGGTTACCGTATAGAAAAACCAAAAAAAATATAACCGGTCGTAGATACGTAATCGTATTTATCACACGTCCAATCCGCATCACAACAAGCATGAATATTAAATGGAGTATTTTTAAGTAGATAAATACCGTGATGTAGAGTGCCATGAAGAAACCAGAGCAATAATTTTAAGGCATACCAGTGGCTGGTAGTCGGATGTTGCAGAAACTGAGCAAGCTTGTTGACTGAGAATGCAATGTCAGGTCGTGTCAAGGATAAGTACTGTAAACTGTTGACTATTTCACGATAAGTACTCTCATCTTGAATGGGAAGATCATCTTCACGGACTAAGGGTGGATGAGACAACATTGGAGTGGTGGACATAGAGAAGTCTAGCATGTTGTAGCGAGTGAGTACATCGAAAATATACTTCGTCTGATTGAGGTGTAAACCAACGGAGGTGGGAGTAATTTCCATCCCGAGAAAATAAGACAATGGCCCAAAGTCTTTGAGCGAGAACCGGCCTGAAATAGCACGAATAAAAACAGCAATATCGTTTTGGTTTGGACGTGTAATTATGATATCGTCTACGTATACAAGAGAAAACAAGCGGAAATTAGATCGATTAAAAATAAATAAAGAGGAGTCCGAGATTGAATTGCGAAAACCTTAAGCTAAAAAATAATTTCATAGGTTAGCTTCTTTTTATCGTCGATTTATTCGCAATTTCAGTACTATCATGAGTCCTATAACTGAATGTTTAAAGAAAAGGATCATTTGGATGCAATGATCAAGCTCAACGATACTTTAACGAGGTAAAACAAAAATTATGTGAAGTACCAATCCTAGCATTACCTGAATTTTCTAATCCTTTTGAAGTTGAATGTGATGCTAGTGGAGTGGGTATTGGAGATGTTTTGCTTCAAGGTGGACACAATTTGCTTACTTTTCTGAAAAATCTTCGTGGAACAAGGTCCAATTATTTGACCTATGATAAGAAATTTTACGCAATTGTGTGAGCTCTTGATCATTGGAGTCATTATTTGAGGCCTAATCATTTTGTGTTACCTTCTGATCATGAAACATTGAAACATATCAATAGCCAACCCAAGCTTAACTCACGCCATGCTAAATGGGTTGAATTTTCGCAGTCCTTTAATTTTTCATTAAAACATAAGGATTGTAAAAGTAATGTCGTTGTTGATGCATTGTCTAGGCGTTATACGCTCTTGACTACACTTGATGTGAGACTTCTTGGGTTTGAAATGTTAAAATTTTACTACAATAATGATATGGATTTTGCTTACATTGTTTCTACATGTAAACATGGTGTTCTGAAAGATTTTTGACTATAAGATGACCCTCTATTTAAAAGAAATCGCATATGTGTTCCTAAATGTCATGTTCGTGAGTAGCTAGTCCGTGAAGGTCTGCATGGAGGAGGTGTTGTTGGTTACTTTGGTGTTTTTAAAACACTTGATATTCTACATGAACATTTTTATTGGCCAAAGATGCAAGGAGATGTTCAAAGTTTGATTGCTAAGTGTGTTACATGTCAAATGGCTAAGAGCAAATTCAAATTAGGAAAGCATTTGCCATGGCCTATTATAGAGCATCCATGGGAAGATATTTCTATGGACTTTATTGTTCCTCTTCCTAGGACACCAAGAGGGAAAGATGCACTTATGGCGGTTGTCGATCGATTTTCTAAAATGGCTCATTTCATTGCTCGCCATAAAACTGACGATGCCTCACATGTTGATGATTTCCATTTTTGTGAGATAGTTCATTTACATGGCATACCTAAAACCATTAATTCTGATCGAGAATCCAAGTTTCTGAGCTATTTTTGGAATACTCTATGGAGAAAGTTGGGTACGAAGTTATTATTTAGCACTTTAGACCACCCGCAAACCGATGTCCAAACTGAAGTTACTAACCAAATTTTTGGCACTTTGCTTCGAGGTTTGGTGAGTAAAACACAAAGATATTGTGATTTTAAGTTAGCTCATGCTCAGTTTGCTTATAATAGGTCGCCTAGTAAGTAGTGATTACTAAGTTTAATATTATATGCGTTCAACTACATAATTACACTATAAAATGTTTTATTTTGCACAAATTCTCATTAAAGACGGGCATATCCATCTCACTCTGGTTTTCTACTTACCCTCCTACTTACCTCTTTGTGAGAGGCAACCCGACACATTTTCATTTAAGACGGATTTGTCTGTCTTAATTAAGACCAATTGTTTATTTTGTGTGTGAATGTAATGATCATAAATGAGCTTGAAGGTTAATCGAATCCCGATCAACTCGCTTTTCTTAAGAGTATTTTGACCTCATGAAGTGGCCTCGGGTTATACGAAGTCTCTCGTAAGAAAAAATGATTATCACACTATTGTTCTAGGTAAAAGATCAAGAGAAAACTACTTTTAGAGTTTTGTAATATTCTTTTCCTTCTACCCGAAATATGGAAATGTTTCTTAATAAAAATATTATGAAACTCCTATGTTTATATATGAAAACATATGAGATACATAATTGATTAATACCGTAATGGATAAGGGTTGTTAGTTTGGCAACAAAACTAACCCAAATTGCAATAACCGCTCAAAATAGAGCATTTTGCAGAATTTTGCATGAACCCCTGTAACGGGGACGCAACAAATCTTCAAAAAACCTCACGAAATATGCTAAGTATACATACTTTGCAAGAACCTCGATCAACCAGGGATTGAACTGTGACCGGCACCGCCATATGCTCTACAAGAATGCTTCGTAAATGACTAAGGCATTGTATATATAGCCACCCCGAACCATCGGGGTCGTGACAATTCTTCATTTTGTGCTTATGAACACAAGACATAATTAAAATTAGTAATTTTAGAAGCTAATACATATACATAAAATTATAGCATCCAATAACCCATAGATTCGACAATCTGATTATACAATTGTGCATTCTGCACTCCAAAACTCGTATTATGTCAATCTTAAAGTCTAAACCGATTTTTGTTTGCATACCCAAATACACTAAATTACCGGTGATCTTACATATCACCAACATTTCTCGCCCATTTAAGTGAATCCCTTATTTACAAAATAACAACAAAGAAAACAACAAAATTTATGCATAAACAACTTACAAAAGTGGCTATAAGATTGAACTTAAGTCTTAGTATATTACACATTCCAAATATTCAAGAAACGGGGTATTGCTAAGGATTGAACCTGTCAACTCATTTTGAATACATGAAGATAACATACAGATAAATTAAAATAATTTTAAAAGTTTTTTCTTGACACTATTTACATCCATTTGTCCCTTCACGCTCATATATGAAGCCAAGTCTAGGCTTCATGAAGAGGCTATACTTCATGCCCATATAGGTGAACTCTTTGATCGTGCACCTGCAAATGCACTTTGTCCAATATTCATTAAGAAGATTAACTTCAACCTTTTTTTTATGCAGGTTCAAACACATACCTTTCGGGATAGTTACTTATGTGCTTTAATCTTTGATAATTAGCTTTCCACATTAAACTCAACCTCCAATATTTATTAGAGGGGAGTAGGGTGTCTCATCACTATGATTTAAAATGGACTTTCAATCAATCCCGATAACCGACTTGCCAATCAAGTCCCTAGCCAATCCCTTCGTTAAGTGATCGGTTAATTTATTTTGAGATCTTACAAAGTCTACGGAATTACCCCACGAGTTATCAACTCACCCAGATCGTTGTGTCTTACTTCGAGATGTCTAGACTTTCTGACTTTCTGTTATAGACTTCCCTAGAAGCCTTAGCCAATGTAGCCACTGCAATTTTGTTATAAATTTGACTGGAATTTTTTTTTGTACTATGAACTTTTTAAATATATTTATATATTGGGACTTTGATTTGTGTTTTTTTTTTGGTGAAATGTACGAGCACTCAGACTCACGTCATAAGTTACATCCTAAGGGACTAGTGACCACCTCCATTGTTTTAACAGCGTGAAACGCTCTTAATCTTATTTTTTATATTTTTGAACCCTGGGGTACTAGGATTTTGGTTTGACCCTCAGGCAAGCTAGTTTTCTAGCACAAATGGTGATGGAATGGAATATCGGACAAAATGGTTGATCATATGATAATTCTGCTTATTTGGTAGTCACATGAAATATGGGGAAAGAACGAACCGAGCAGAAAGATGAAATTCCCAAACCCTAGCGGTCACATAAAGAACGACTATAACACCCTCATTTACCCAGCCAAGGTAAATGAAAGGATTACCATCTCGGTTTCCCGAGTTACAACACATCATTACGTCAATCCCAAAACAATTACTTTATTTTATTAAGTGAATGTACAAAAGATACAATCCAAAACTCATTCTAGTACAACATAAGAATACGACCCAACTACTACACTAGGACTCGATTAGTCGTCCGTATCCAAGCCCACCATCAAGAACCACAAGAGTCACCATAAACAAACACATGCCAAAACTACTTACCATACACCGGAAAATATCGTATAAAGATACAAAACAATTCCATCACACAGTCAGCCAACATATACATAATCCATCACAATCGATATTGTAATACAATCATCGCACATATCTGATGCCATCAAATAGCGTGCCCCGGTGCCATCAAGCAGCGCACGCCGCCGCCATCAAATACCACACCACTGTGTCCAGGGCACGCCGTAACACAATGATCCCTACCGCAGCACGTCATGTCCAGACTCAGATCATCACCACGTGCACTGTCTCTTCCTTGGTGAGACAATGAAGAGCGACTCAAAGAATCTATGGAGCCGGTATCCCACTACAGCTCCGTATAAATACCTCCAAACACTATGACCGCAGTCACAAAGATCTAATCTCCAAACTCCAATCAACAGGCCACAACCATATCACAATACATATCACACAATCAATCATATATACATTAACTGAGTAGGATTCACCTACCTTTTAACATTCAAATCAATCATCGCCAACATCAATCCAATTACATGAAGTACCAACAATGGAATCCGAGTACTCAATCAAGCACAATCAACTAGTAGCTAGAGAACATAAATCGACATTTCATCGAACACCTTGCTTACATTAATAATAATAGTACAATCACTACATATTCTATCAATACTAGACTCATAAAATACTATCAACTCTCAAATAATAACCTACAAAGTTTTCCCCCAATTTCTAGGTCAAACAACATCGACACTATCAACTATATCAATTTTCCTCAAATTATACTCTAACATCAATAGTCTAACCCAAGATAATCACTATAACACATTCTAATCAATATAAACGAATCTAATAACATAATCTCAACTTAATAATCAATCTAATCATTAATCTCATAATAATTACTCTAAACTCTAACTTGAAAGATAATAAGATGAATTCACAAGATTAAGATGAAGGAAAGATGAAAGATAAATCTAGAAGGATGAATTCCACTCCAAATCCAAAGAGAGATTAAGGAGATGATTAGAGATGATTACAGAATAATTAAGGAGTTTAGAGAGAGGTTTCATGATACTAGTATGGAGATTTATGAGGAAACTGGAGAGAGAAAAACCTTTTATATTGAGTAGATCTCACGTGGAAATAATAAAATAAGAAGTAGCGATTTCGACAATTACTAGGTCGAGTAACAACCCATTGGACCGAGTAACACCCATTCGACCGAGTGCAAAAAACAAGAATTTCCCAAAACAGGTCACTCGATCGAGTAACACACACTCAACCCGAGTGCACTTTAAATCGATCGAGTGCCTCCCCTACTCGGTTGAGTACACTCTAAACTCGACCGAGTAACCTTCCAAATATTCGGGTATTACAACGACGATCAATAAATCTTCATAGTACACGAGATGGAAATGGGGATCAATGCACGTCCTCATTCATGTTTATTCTAAGAGGTTGGTTGGTCTACACTAAAAAGGTACAACCTAAAGGTATTTTATATTTATTTTACTAGTTAAGGGTAAAAAGTAAAATAAAATGAAAATAAAATACATTTGTTTTTTTTAAAACTAAAAAAGGACTTGAATGGTCTGTTTAAACACTTGAAGTACAACACATGATTTTTTTTTGGTAATTTCAGCTTATATAGTTTTGAGATTATAAGATTTTAAGAGTGGCTTTTTCTTCTTGACATAATGACATGTTTGTCATTGGTAGCATCCTTTGAATGTGTTTAATTGTATGATTTACTTTTTTGATCACGTTTAGTGAATTTAGTTAGTAAATTTAGACTTAAGAAGAAAGTCTAATTTAGGTGAGACTTACATTTATGAGAAAGTCTCATTGAAGACGGATTGACCCGTCTTAAGCTTAAGACGGGTCAAATTCCTCTTCCAAAGACTAAGGCCCTGTTCTTTTGGACTTAAACTCAACCCCTTTAAGTTCAGTTCAGCTCCTATAAGTTCAGTTCAGCTCTTATAAGTTCAGTTCAGTTCAGTTCAGCTCCTATAAATTCAGTTCAGCTCCTATAAGTTCAGTTCAGTTCAGCTCCTATAAGTTCAGTTCAGTTCAGTTCAGTTCAGCTCCTATAAGTTCAGTTCAGTTCAGCTCCTATAATTTCACTTCAGAAAAATTCAATTCTTACAAATTAAGTTCAGAAAAGTTATACGGAATATATTATTTATGAAAACCGATATAAAAACATTTAACATTAATTAATGGAATGACATTTGGTCAATTGAAAAAAATGTGGGTGTTAAAAAATATGCCTCGAATGTCCCAAAAGTATCAAATGTCTATTATTGTTTTATACATTCACACTCCATAATTTTATAAGGATGCATACTCTTGGAATACTTATTATACAACATGACGTGAATATTCAAGGAACAATAGATTTGGGCATGTTTGATGATAAGCGGAAAAAAACCATGTTCAAGGTACGAAACAAGATAGTAAAAAACATTTGGCGACGCAATAGATTCGTTGTTACGAGTGATAGTGAAGATAAAGAAGAAAGTGATGAGGAAGATGATGATATGGAAATAGATGGTTAGAAAACGATGTAATATGTGATTTATTTTGTTATCGTAATGTAAACGTAGTAATCTATTTGAACAAACCAATGTACATAAATCGGAATTATGTTGTTATCTTACCTTATGTTTTAGAGTATACTTTTTTTATAACAGTCCTTTCCAAAAGACAAAGATACAGATAAAGATGATGTCAACGTAGTAATATATTTGAACAAACCAATGTATATATAAATCGGAATTATGTTATTATCTTACCTTATGTAATAAAGTTCAGTTTAGTAAATTTTAGATTCTATAAATTCTAATCAATTAAGTAAAATTAAGTTCAGAAAAGTTCAGATCCTATAAGTTTAGTTCAGTTCAGTTCAGCTCCTATAAGTTCAGTTCAGCTCTTATAAGTTCAGTTCAGTTCAGTTCAGCTCTTATAAGTTCAGTTCAGTTCAGCTCCTATAAGTTCAGTTCAGCTCCTATAAGTTCAGTTCAGTTCAGTTCAGTTCTTATAAGTTCAGTTCAGTTCAGTTCAGCTCCTATTCAGCCCAAAAGAACAGCGCCTAAGTGGAGGGACAAGTAGGGGGTTACATTTGACACCCACTTGCATCTCACTTGTTTGCCCTTTGTGAGGGGGATTGCCCGTCTTAAACTTAAAATAAGTCAATCCATGTTCAATGTGAATTTGTGTACATTTATTGGGGTGGCCGGGTCAACATAGTATGTTACGAAAGCCCGCTGAGAACGTTTCATGGTTGATATATAGACTCATAGAAGTTCGAGATAGCCTATCTTTTGCTTATTACCTCTTTTAATCGACTCATCATTTATTAAACGCGCCGAAATTCTTTATTGGGTTTCTCTTCACTTGCTAGTTTTAGTTATCTTGACTTTATTGTTCATTAGTTTTGACTCAAATCAAAATTTAAATAATTACGACTTAGTGTAGATTTGAGACTTAGTTTATACAATTTTATAAGCATCTTCCGTTTATGTGGATCGACACCTTACTTTTCTACCTATTAGCTTAGGTTGTTTGGTTTTATAAATTTTATCTCGAGACGACTTAGCCCTCTTCATGTACGTAGTTCGATTTTAGAATTAGGATTGGGAGCAGTGGCGGACCTAGGAATTTAGTAGCGGGGGGCACAATTTTTTTTGTCACATTACCTTTCTCTTTGATATCACATTTTCATATATTGGAATTTTTTCATAAATTAGTAATTATATATAAGTAAAAGAATGAAAAAATAATTGGTTATATACATATTATTTTCAAGAAATAATATTTTATTTTGTATACTTCTCAAAATACTAACGAATAATATCTTTTGTACACAATATAATACTCCCTCCAAGTTTCCATCTTCTTCCCTTTTCTTTTGGGCACAAAAAATAAGGAAGCATTAAACAAATAATAAAAAGGTGGTAGTGGGAAAGATTAGAGGAGAGAGAAGAAGATTAAGATAATGTACTTTACATAATCAATAATTTACAAATGTTCATAATTAATTTCCATTCAAATTTCCCTCCAATATTACATCAAAAATTACATTCAAATAAACATCTAAAATTTCTGCCAAAAATTCAGAAATTGGAGCCAAAACATTACAATGCTGAAATTCGTCCAAAAAAAAAAAAAAAAAAAACTTCAGATTTGCCATTTCTGTCTCTGTCCTTATCAGCCACCTTGAAAATTCCTGAACACTTGATAAAACAAATCAAGTCATGCCAAATTTTAACTTTTGGTGCCAACTTTTAACTTTTGGTGCCAACTTTTAACTTTTCAATTTTCACCAAAAATTTGGTGCCAACTTCAAATATTTAGTGAATGTTGTACATTCAGTTTTATTCAAATTTTTACAGCCTTATAAATACCCAATAGCATTTAATGTCTTCATTTACAGCCTTATCAATATTTTAAGGCCTTGTCAATTTTTTAGAGCCTTATCAATTAATTAATCACCATCAATTCCAACACACAAAAACAATCACAATAAATGAAAACCAGAAATATAAATAACCTAGAAAGACAAAAAATTTTACAATTATTACTAGAAAGTTGTACTAATGGGAAACCAAGAAGGGGGATAATGTTAGAATTGGCTATAAAGTTTGAGGTTGTGAGGAAAACAATCACAGATATATGGAATGCTGCAAAGAAGCAAAAAAATGAAGGTCTTACAATCAACATTGACAGCAAGATTAAAGGCAAAAAAGGTTGTAAAAAAATTGTCTTTGATGAGGTGAAGTTCAAAAATCTACCTCTTAAAGATCGGACAACGGAGCTTAGGGTTGCAAAAGCCATGGGGGTTAGTCAAACTACAATCTCAATGTGGGTGCATACCAAAGTCATACGAAGTCACACAAATGCCTTAAAGCCAAGTTTGAAAGACAAAAACAAGCTTAACAGGTTACTTTTTTGCCTTCAAAATTTACACTTTGATGAAGTTTGCAAGACAATTACTTTCAATGATCAAAGCAATGTTATACACTTGGATGAAAAATGGTTTTATTTAAGTAAAAAAAGTCAAAGATACTACCTTGGTAAAACAGAAACAGATCCACATAGGTGTGTTCAGTCTAAGGCATTTATACCCAAACTTATGTTTATTTGTGTTGTGGCGAGACCAATTTATTCACCCACAAAAGAAGTACTTTTTGATGGAAAGATAGGAATCTTTCCATTCACGGTAAAACAGCCAGCACAAAGAAACTCAAAAAATAGGGTGGCGGGTACTATAGAAACTAGGGCAGTATAGTCAATTACAAGGGTAGTGACCAAGGAAATGCTTATAAATGTAATTGTACCAGCTATCAAAGCCAAATGGCCTTCTTTTGCAAGTAAAAACATTATCATTCAACAGGATAATGCAAGACCACACATTAGCAACAATGATGTCGATTTCAGAAATACAGCAACTGAAGGTGGATGGAACATTCAACTACAATACCAGCCACCTAATTCTCCAGATTTAAATGTCTTAGATTTGGGTTTTTTTAGGGCAATACAATCACTTCAAGCAGAAAAGAATGCTTATAAATTAGATGAGTTAGTTGATGCGGTGACTTATGCATATAACAATTTAGAAGTACTCAAACTTAACTATGTTTTCATAACTTTACAGGCTTGTATGATTAGCATTATGGAAAGAAGGGGGTCAAATGACTATAAGATTCCACATATGCATAAGTCAAAACAAGCAAAAGAAGGAACCCTTAAGGAATACTTAAGTGTTGAAGAGGGATTAGTGAAAAGTTGCATTAGACAAATCCAAAACATAGGTGATCCAGAAACAATTAACAGTTTGGTACAGTGTTTGGGTTTGGGTTAATCTATATGACAAATTACTATGGTACTGAACTAGGTAGAGGCAGTAGGTCCATATTTTGGTGTAGGAGTTAGGTACTAACATTTTTTGCAGGTTAACAACATGGTACAGAACTTCCGCAAAGCAAATTAACATTTTCTGCTACTTAATTTGCTTTGAAGAAGTTGTGTTTTGCTATCAAATACCAGTTCAGATGCAGCGAAGATGCAACAAGGGCAACACATGAACAACCAGCATCAATATCAAAGTAGATTATCATTTTGTTTTTTAGTTGGCATCAGATTTGTCAAGTTATGAAGTTGGCACCAATTTGTAATTTTTTGACATGAATCAACTTGGCAATCAATGTGAATTTCAAACAGCCATAACCTTAACCCTAGGTTTTTACATAGCCTCATCACATTAAAAATGTGGTGGCATTATGCAACACCCTAGGGTTAGAATGGCATTAGCCCTCAACAAAACGATCATTAGACATATAAATGGACAGAATGGCTAAAATATCATCATCAGTTATAAAAAAAACGTTAAAAAGAAAATAATGTAAACCTCCATCAATCCTTAAGACACCGCTTAAAGGCAGGAAAATACTTAGAAAGCTCCTCAATAAAGAACTTATGATACTCAGGAGATTCATGACTATCAAGAAAAGCTTTTGTGCGCTTTTGAATCTCCATGATATCCTCTACAGTAGGAACGAGTAAAGTAGATGGCCAACCACATAACTCACCAAACTTCAGACATGGAGGAACAATGGGAACAACAAATTCTTGCGAATCAGGAACAAAAGTATCAACATACCCATCAGAATCGGGAACAATGGAGAAATAAGGAACACTCAAAGAATCAGGAACACTCAAAGACTCAATATCTTCCCCAGAAACCCAGATCTGCCTTTCTTCTTCTGAAAAATCATGATATCTCTCACAAATATCAACAAAAGTGACAGTTGACATGCCAAATAAACATGGAGTATCCTCATAATCCGGAAATAATGGACCCAAATCTGTCGATTTATTACCAGAAATCGACATTAGATGATGATAGAATAAAGTGTATGATTGATAGAAGAAGGCAGAAGATAGAGGTTGAGGGGAAGGAGGCGGCGGAATCAGATGAGAAGATGAAGGGAGTAGGGTGAAGAGATTGAGGCAGATAGGGTGAAGAGATTTAGTGAGATTGAGGGAGATGAAGAAGAAGATATGTTTAGTGAGATGAAGAGATTGAGAGGCGGAAGAGAGAGAGAGGGAGGGAGACGGAAGAATGAGAGTAGGGTTTGGCTGAGAGTAGGGTTTGATATTATATAGGGGTAGGGTTAAGGTTATAAATGGAGGGAAGGGTTAGTGGTAATGGGTTGGGTTATTGTTAATGGGTTGTGTTAGTGGGTAATGGGTAGTGTTAGTGGGTTACTAGATATGGAAAGAGGGAAGAACATATCAATAGGCCCAATATGGAAAGAGGGAAGATCATGAAAACTTGGAGGGAGTATATTTTAGCACCTAATTCAACAATAAATATACGTGGTTCAATGGTCTAGACGTCGGTAAAGCAATTGAAGGTCAGGGTTTCGAATCTCATAACAGTCAAATTTTCATTTATAATGAAAGAATATGTCGGTATTTTACACAGGAGAAAGATAATACTACTTTCTATTTATGTAGGGTCTCAATTTGTTTTCATCACAAATTCTCATTTGTGACAATATGTTGGGGCTTGTATCCCCTTGTTGCTGTTTAACGCCTTTGTTGGCCTATTAACTTTCCTTGGACTTTGTTTATACTGCTTTCCGCGGACTTTGCATTAAAATTTTAGGGACATTTTATGTGTTATTCCTATATTTTTTGGTTTTCTATGTGTTATCCCTTATTTTTTTCTTCAAAAAAAACTTTGACCGCGTCTAATTCATGGCCATGAATTCGGAACGCGACGACTCTATTTTCCAAAATGATCGTCTTCTCAAGGTTTTCAATCTGAAAACAAAAATTATCACTTTATGAATGTTTTTGCAAGAGTTATGGCCGGTCAAACGTTTTTAACAAAATAAACTTTGACCGACAATATCTCGTGGCTACGAATTCATAAAGTAACGATTTTTTTTTCAAGTAAAATTTTTCAAGTAAAAAATCACTTTATGTTGCGTTCCGAATTCATGATCATAAATTATACAAGGTCAAAGTTTTTTTGAAAAACAAATAAGGGTACCATGTAAAATATGAAAAAATTAAGGGGTACCATATAAAATTTGTCAAAATTTTTAAATTTATTATTTCTGCTGCTTGTGTACTTGTTTATTTAATCATAATATTAGAAGGTGACACAGTTGTTAGATATAATTAGGGAATACTTCGTATGATATATGTGAATATAACATATAGAATAATCAGTAGGTCTCCCTTGTGACGGGTCGGACCTTGCGACGGATTTTTCCTCTAACAAAATGGGTAGAGGGAACATGTGGGGAACCCCCATGTGCTTCCCCTTTTCCCTTAAATGGGTCATTTGTGAGGGGAAGTGGTACCCGTCGCAAGCTTGTGACGGATACTGCCCGTCACAAATAAGAATTTGTGTAGAATAATATATTGATATTTAGTAGAAGTATAAGGCTAAGATTATCCATGGTCTGAGCATGGGTCTTAGCTGAGATTTTTGCAAGTCTCAACCTCAGACTTGGGATAAAGTGCAAAAAATTTTCTTAAGTCTGAAGTTGGGTCTTGGAAATCCAAGACTCGACTTGAGACCCATGAATAGTATTATGTATGTGTGGAAAGTGGGATAAATGGGTCCCATGTATTATTGTTAGTATGAGTCTCAGAATTTTGAGGAGTCTGAGGGATAATGTGGTAGAAATAAAAGAGTCAGGGTTGAGTCTTAAAGATAAAATAATAATATTTTACTGCTGTTGAGACTCATATAAAGTCTGTGGATAAACATAGTCTAACAAATATTGTCTTATCAAAATTAGAATATCTTATCAAACATTATATATACTATATTATTGTAATAGTTAGAGCTATATCATTCAATAATACGATCCTTATGAAACTCTCCCCGCTAGAATTTATCAACGGTAGTAAGCGTATTTTTATTTGACATTTAATTATTATTACTATGCTCTGCTACACAAGACAATTTGTCACATAGCCTTTCCCCGACATCTACATTTTCTTTATTTCTATTTAACGTTCAATTATTATTAGTTTTAAATGCATGCAACTGCAGACCTGCAGTTGCCAACAATTAACTACTTTTGAATTTTCTAATGTCGCTATGACAGTGTACACTATAACATTACCCGGCTAGTCTTCATTTCTTTATTAATACTAAAGTATCGGTCTTAATGTTAGCAGCATGTATAATGGTAAATCTGGGAAAACTGACCCGATCCGAATAACCCGACTCGATAAGGCTGACACGAGACCTAAAAGTGACCCGGAATTGCCTGACTCGAGGACGACTCGAAACCCGAATTGACCCGACCCAACCCGAACCTTGACCGATCCGAAATAGACCCGACCCAAAATAACCCGACCCAAAACCATCGACTCACAGACGACCCGATTTGAAATGATCCTAAATGACCCAATTTATTGTGATTAAAGGTGATAAACTGATAATGAGACGAGACAGCCCACGTGCAACCCAAGCTCGGCTTGGTCGAAGTCGGCCCGTGCGAGTTTGGCTCGACGCCGGGTTTGATTTGAAAACTAACTTGATAATTTTGACCTGAATATGACCTAAATAAATCGGATATGAATCTAAAATAACCTGACCCAAAATGACCCATACCCGAAATGGCCCAAACCCGAAGTGACCCAAACCCAAAACTGACCCAAACCAGAAAGTGACCCAACCCGACCCGACCCGACCCGAAAGGTTGAGCAAACCCGATATGACCCGACCCGTTTGACCCATTTGCCATGTCTAGATAATGGTATCTCACAATATGCAATTAGAAGGATAGTGGGTGATTCATTCGTCATTCACTTGTCCTTACCAGTTGCATATGTGAGAGGACACTATGCATCTTTAACTTCTGACGGATAATGACCATCTTCAATGAGTATTTGTGTTATACTAAATACTTTTATTTTTCTCTATGCATTATGCATTTTTCTTATTCATTTCACATAAAAATAATTGACTTAATATAAACTTAAAACCGATTTACTCGTTTGAAATGAGAATTTGTCCTAATAAATAAGCCATACTCCAATTTGAAGTGCTCCTGTTATTAGAATTTGGGTGGGGTGGGGAGCAATCAAGCATAAAGGTAATTTATTGACAATTGTTAGTTCATTCTTATAGATCTTTAATCTTTAACTATTAAAAAGCAAGGAGTTCCTCACTACTGCTGCCACAATAGTGCTCCATGTGCTTGTCACGTGCACACAATCAATTAAAATCTACACCTACCTGACCATTTCACCATTTCAATTCATCAATTCAATTTAAAAAATCACCAGTTCAGTTCATCAATTCATCTGCTTCACTCAGCTAATCTCCACTCATCTAATCTCTGCGCCTCATCTTGATCTTCAGCTGCCATGTTTAGCTGGAAGGCTATCCCAACCACTCAGGTCGTTCTGCTTGATAGCTATACCATATTAGTGGTGGGTTTTGGCAAATTGGGGTTTACTGTAAGGAGTTACATTCCCACTGACAATATATACAGTTTGGGCGCTGAAAACTCAATAGCTTTTGCTAACCAAATTGGCGACGGAATATAGCTACGCCTATATTTCAAGTGCAGCTATGCCTATAATTCAAGGGCTTCATTTACCGAGAGATTGGGGAATTGATACCACCAAGAAATAAACGCAATTCAGCTATACGGGATATAGTAATTTGTATAATTGGAGCACACAAAAAAATAGGCCCAGGTTGATTATAGGGATTGGCGGATTGGAGTTGATCAGAGCTAAGGCGATCATCTTGACGGTTAGTGCCCTCTGTTACTGGATTCTCGGTTAAAACTCTACTTTTATATTTGGTTCATCTGTTAGCGATCTTCAGTCGGCCAGACTGTATGACTGCTTTCTGAGAGTTTGAGAGAGTGTTTCATATCAGAACTCATACTTGAGAGAGGTAGGGTCGGATGAGATACTTTTGCTATGATTGCCAGAAGCAAGTTCAAATTCAATTGATCAAGATGAGTAGGAATTTCAAATCTAGGTAGCTTTGTCAGTCTACATTCAACAACAGATAGAAGTTTACAACTACAAGAGGCTGAAACCAAATAAAATGTCAGCAACTAGAAGAAGATATTGGTACATACTAAACCCCTAATCCTCATTGAAGACGGACATCTCCGTCTTTGCCTCTCACAAAAAGGCAAGGCAACTGGGAAACCTGACCCGTCTTCAATAAGGCTTGCTGATACAAAACACAATCACAAATACTTCAAGGATTTAATTATTCAACCGACTAACACAAAACCAGAAGAACAATTACACAGCAGAAGACCACGAACTAAGGCGCCAACCACACGACAACAAAGTAAAATGCTAAACCTATTATGTTTTCCTCACATAACCCCTGGAGTCGAATATGTGAAATTGATATATCTATGTTTGTGCCAGGACCGCCTGCCGCATCTATATGCCAACCACTACCAGGTCGGCCGTTGAGATTACCTCCGGCCAAACAATGCCTAAAATGTGGAGCAAAAAAAATTGGTTATGAATCGCTACACTTTGGTTGTGGTGATGGCGAAGTGAAACTGGCTTCTAATGAATGTCCACCAGAACTTCTGAGGTTGTTCACTTCTCAGGACGAAGATGATTTACATATCCGGAAATATGAGCGCTTATATAACAATCTATTCGCGTTCACATCCCTTGGGGGGAACTTTGACTCAGAAGTTCAGAAGGGAATATGAGCGCTTATATATCACTTCCTGCCAAAATTTGCTTCCCGGTGATACCAATCCTAAATATCTCCAATTATATTTTTATGATGGCCAACATGAGGCAGAAAACCGAACAAATTGTTTACCAGAAGATATTATAGATATCCTCATGCGTGTTACAGAATGCAACCCCTATGCCAAGTTTTCAGATCCTTGAAAGAAATGAACATTACTGAAAATACATGTAGTCATAAATAAAAACACAGTGGCTGACCAACGTGTATACAATGCTCCGCTTTCTGATGAGGTGTGTTTTAAAATGTGCAGGTTCAAATCAAACCAGGGATAGGACCGAGAAACATATCACATGTACAGAATATTATTGATACAAGCTACAACGTCATCCGAGTAATCTACTTCTTAGAGCCGGGAGATGTTTTCAGCAATACATGGTAGATATGTATGTGAAGATTGAAAACACCCGTTTGGATTTTTTCAGAAACAATCAGGACACCATTAGAGCGGAACTCTACCAAGGCATACTTGATATTGATGGGTCACCACATCAATTAACAATTATAAAGACGGAGCATCACCAGACGAAATTTGATGCCGCCGGGTGAAATAACGCCCGGTCGGGCGAAGTAAGTGTTGCCGACGGGTGTAATATCACCCGGCCCGGGTTAAAGTTTCGAGGGAAACAAATGTGTACCTATGTGTCGTGGCTTTTGACATTGAGGAATGGTGATTGAGCAACTCCTTTACTTTTTCACCAACCATTGCACCTCAAACTTGCAAAATAAAAAAACGTTTAGTTGATTATCATTTTATTTTCATCTAATGTTATCTTTTACTTTGAACTTCTAGGTATTGATGGTAAGTTGACAGCGTACTTGTGGTGACATTCAAGTTGAAGTGGTTTAACACTTTGCTAGGAAACAGTCTGGAAAAGGTTTATGGTACTATTAGTAAGGGCCATGCCACACACGAATTACGCGGAATAGCTTGTCTGGCATAACTAATTATTACCTAAGCTGGTTTTGTCCATTAAGGTTTGTGGCACATAAACTTGCACCATAATATTTTGTCGAGCCTAAAGGTCAATGTATAATAGTTAGGCAGCTTGGCCATCAGCCCATCAGGTGCTAAATTGCTAAATTTTTGACGTTGTTTGTCATCTTTCTTGTAATCATCAACCTTAATTCGAATGAAAAAGTAACGTTATCAAGAAGACACCTCTTATTCTACTGCTAAGAAAAACTCGCCTCAGTTTAAGAGCCAGTTTTTCAAAGATTAAAAACCGCCATTCAAGTTTACTGCTAGAAGATTTTGTACATTATTTATATGGAATGTATAGCTTTTAAGTACACCTAATCTCTTAGACACTTGGTGATGTACAATAATTTTTTAAACAAGTGGTGATATAAAATAGTTTCACTTTTAATGTTATTAGTATGCTCTTCGAGTTCAAGCATATTAATTACACAGTGGTGATATAAAATAGTTTCACTTTTAATGTTATTAGGAATGTTATTAGTTTCTGAATACTCGCGGACTCGCCACTTATAGCGTACACTTAAAATATAGCTAAATTGGGGTACCGCGCCCGATAGGGCGCGGTGCCACAACTAGTTATAATAAGGGACACAAATACACATTTAAGACATGTATTATTCATCACAAGCTGAAAACGGATAATGTTCCTCTCACAATATGCAAGTAAAAGGGTCATTTAATATTCGTTATCAACCTCTGACGAATATTGCCGGTTTTCAGTGACATGAATAAGAGATCATATTTGTAGTATTAGTACAATTCATGCGAAGTGACAAGTCCCATGAATTATCATTTATTTGTAAGCTTGTTTGGTGCCCAAAATTGAGGAATTTAATTTCCTACATGTGTAAGTCCAACTTCATACATTCTTTTTAAACAACAAAACATGATTTAGCTATTTCCCTTGAATCTTACTTCTATTAAAGTAAGAACATTTAAAGAATTTTGGTGAAGCCACCTCATCATGTACACAAGGGTCCACTAACTTTCCAACATCATTTAATTAAAATACAACATCTAAATTATAAGTAATATTTATAAAATGCTTTATGACTTTAATTTTTTATTTCCAGTTTTACAAATAATTCAAGTGAAAATTTAACACATTTGTTTAGAATTATTGATTTTGTACCAAGTTTAAATTAAAAAGTCATTTCTTATATATATTTTTCCCGCTTTTACACATATTAGTAAGAAAATATTCATGTAACTAAAAACACCCCCCTTTAATTGAAGGATAATCTAATAGTAAATTGGTGTTGATTAATTAGTCATGTTAGTTTCATTGGAAGATTATACTCATAATAGTATATATATATACTTATAAAACTAATACAAAAATAAGTTATATTATCAATTTATAAATAAAACTATTGTTATGTAAAAATAAATTATAAATAAAAAAACACTCAACAAAATAAATTAGAGTTTAACAAAGTGAATTCTAATTTCTGAAAAACTATCAATTTATTTAATTTGTAAAATTTCATGAGCTATTGTTATGTAAAAATTTCCCGAGTTACATGGGCTATTGTTACGTAAAATTTCAAACGAGTTAGTTTATAATATTGGTCATGTCGTAAATAAGTCGGGTGACTCGCGCCTGAACATGCTCAGATAGCATGCCAAAATTGGTGTATGCCGCTCTTTTCACCTTTTTACAATTGAAAAAAATAATTTGTCTAAAAAATAAATCGAGTTTGCTATTATTGCTTTAATCATATCACTAACTGATGCATCACTTCTAATGTAGTAGTTATAAACATCAAGGTTTTTTATATAATTTTTTAACTCATAATATGATTTATTAGTACGTTTGAATTGATTTGTTTTATACTTATTTCATGTTTGATACAAGAATGTTAATATGTCGGGTTTAATATTTTATATGATGCCTTCTATATATGCGCATGTATGTAAATTTCAAAAGTAGACATTACAATTCATTTTGTTAAATATTTGATAACAATATTTGAAAAACAAACCCGTGCAATTTGCACGGGTGTAAAACTAGTTTCATGTAGAAATTCATGTAAATTGAATATTTCTAAATAAATTTATTTCCTACATGAATCAAACAATCCCTTAATCTTTAGGGTTAGTAATTATAGATATTATTTCATTACCTTAATACTCTGTACTCCCTTCTATTTTATGTAATCTTCTCTTTTTATTTGGGCTCTAAAATTAAGGAAATAAATTTGGACCACACAAAACACCGCAAATAAATATGGACCACACAAAACACCCAACCCACCTCCAAAAATGGAAATAGGGAAGAAAACATGAATGAACCAAATAGAAAATATGGAAGAATAGATAGAATATGAGGGAGTATATTATTAGTTTATTACGATACGGTCAGTGACGGAGCCAGAATTTCAATTTAGGAGGGGTGAAAAAATTTTAGGCCGCCTTATAACATATGATATCCTCGAAAAAATTCCTAGAAATTTTACTATAATTTTCGAAAATCTCATCCTATAAAAAGGACGAGCGCTCTATTAACCCCCTAGCTCCAGCACTGGATACGGTATACTAACGCTCACTCAAACCCATTTTATTTATTTTTGTCTCCACAAACTTGGCCATATTTTGATAACTACTTATCACCAAACCCACCACTGTCAACAATTCCCTAATTAAAGCACTTTAGCATGATAATTTGTGCTTCATATATATAACCCCTTCCATTTCCATCCTCCACAATCCCTCTTGCATCTTCTCTAAACAAACAAATAAAAATGGTGAACCTTGTGGAAGCCCAAAAACCTCTCTTACACGGCCTTATAAAACTAGCTGGACTCCGACCCACAACAGTCGAGATCGAACCCAATACCTTCATGACCTTCTGGGTACCCGCTTCTACCTTGAAAAATAAAAAATCCGAGTCCAAATCCAAATCCAAATCCAAATCCAAGCCCAAACCCGCGGTCATTCTAATTCACGGGTTTGCCGCTGAAGGCTTAGTGACATGGCAATTCCAAATCGGCGCGCTTTCTAAGAAATATTCCGTCTATGTACCCGACCTCCTCTTTTTCGGTGGCTCGACCACAACTAATCCTGACAGGTTAGTGGTAGAGCCAGGAGGACTAGCAAAGGCACTCGCCCCAGCATTTAAAATTTAAATTTATTTTGTTACATTGCTATTTTCCTTCATAAAGTTTTCAAATAATGTCTTACCCAGACAACTTTAAATCTTGGTTCTGCCACTGTTACAGGTCCCCGGCTCACCAAGCTGCATGCTTGGCTATAGCGCTGGGGAAACTTAACGTGAGCCGGTGCAGCTTGGTCGGGTTCAGCTACGGAGGGATGGTGGCTTTCAAGTTAGCCGAGATGAAGCCGGACCTAGTGGAATCCTTGGTGGTCTCAGGCTCGATATTGGCTATGACGGAGTCGGTAAGCGAAGCTGAGCTGAGTAGGATGGGATTTAAGTCGTCGGCTGAGCTGCTGTTGCCGACGTCGGTTGATGGGTTGAAGACACTGCTCAAGGTTGCTACACATAGGAAGCTTTGGTTCCCTAATTGCTTGCATAAGGATTATCTTGAGGTAACTTCTTAGGCTATGCGTGTACCTACTTTTTGAAAATAGGAACAATAATAATCAAGAAAATTATCGTACAATACTCCGTAAGTAATATACGGAGTTGTCGGAGTACTATTGCGATAAGTTAAGACATATATATCTAGACCTGGCAAAACTGACCCGACCCGAATAATCCGACCCGATAAGGCTGACCCGAGACCCGAAAGCGACCCGGAACTGCCTGACCCGAGGATGACCCAAAACCCGAATTGACCCGACCCGACCCAGACCCGACCCGAACCTTGACTGACCCGAAATAGACCCGACCCAAACTAACCCGACCCAAAACCACCGACCCACAGACGACCCGTTTTGAAATGATCCTAAATGACCCAATTTATTGTGATTAGGCGTGATAAACTGAAAATGAGACGAGACAGCCCACGTGCAGCTCAAGCTCGGCTTGGTCGAAGTCAGCCCGTGCGAGTATGGCTTGACGCCGGGCTTGACTTGAAAACTAACATGATCATTTTGACCTAAAAATGGCCTATATAAATCGGATATGAATCTAAAATAACCCGACCCGAACTGACCCATACCTGAAATGGCCCAAACCCGAACTGACCCAGACCCGAAAGTGACCCAAACCCGAAAGTGACCCGACCCGACCCGGCCCGGCCCGAAAGGTTGAGCAAACCCGATATGACCCGACCCAAACTGACCCGACCCAAACCCGACCCGTTTGACCCATTTGCCAGGTCTATATATAATATATCTATCTATACTATTTATATAATCCGGAAATCAAGGGACAGTAATAAAATTACATAAAATTATACAATTATTATACTATATAGTTTTAGATGTATACAAACCGATAATAGTATCAGGAAAACAATTAATTTAGACAATACTAAAACATAAGAGTACGTACAATCATATTTGGAAAAGACAAACCTACATGACTTTTCTTAATTAAAAACTATGACATCATGAGATGCCAATATGATATGATTTATTTAAATACATATATAAGTCAAATACAATTAGTAAAAGTAACAATAATAGCCGCGACGTAGTGAAAGTAATAGTGTAGTGAAAGTAATAATAGCAGGAACCGAAATAATGAAATTAATAGTATTGAGTGCGGGAGCAGAGAAAGTAACCATAATGACGTCGGGAGTAGTGAAAGTAACAATAGTAACCGCGAATGTTAAAAAAATCACCATAGTAATAACGGGATAAAGTGTGAACAATTAGCTAATCAATCGATTTAAGAAAAATATTTTATAAATGATTTCAAGATATATCATACAAAAAAGTATATATTATAAATAATAAATGTATGAGTTAAACAAATGAAAAGCAATTATATTTCATATAAAATAAAATTTAAATGTAAATAAAGGGTCGGAGACCATTACACCAAACCTAATAATATCCTATACTCGGTTCATACATGAGTATTTATGAAAGTGTTGCAAATTAGTCCACGAATTAAGTGGCCTTCTCACTTATAATCTACCAATGTGAAATAAACTATCTCTATTCACATGGAAAGAGACATCAATAATAGTTAACTAAGTAGTTATGTTCGTCTTTACGGAAAGGAGGGCTAATAGTATTAAATCTTCGTATCACTATATTAATAAAAGGCGCAACATTAATGTAACACAATTTTTTTTACAATGTATAAAAACGGTATATAATACTATAACATGTTAATATATAGCCACATTGCCACTAATTTGTTTGATACAAACTCATTTTTATTTTGAAAAATGTTGGAACAACATATGCTCTTTTTTTAGACGGAATACTATATAAAGTATTAATGATTTTCATGCAATCGGATATATTTGAGTAAGGATCATTTTCCTGGTGGTTCATTACCTCTCAATGCCTCGGATTAAATATTGGCCCTTCGGACGATTGTAGGTTTATCTAGGAAAAAAAAAGGTAAATGAATGAGAGTGAAATATATTGTAGAACACAAATTCTCATTGAAGACGACTTATATGATATATCCGTCTTTAATGAAAACGGATCGGATCTCCCTTACAAGAACGCAAATGAGGATTCATTTAGTTTCTCACTTGCCAGTTGCTCTTTCACTCGCCTCTTTAGGAGAGATAATCTGACCCGTCTTCAATGAGACCAACCGATAATAAAGTAACGTCTTTGAGAGGTACAAATATACTCGGTAACTATTTATGGAGTTGAATTGAGGTTATTAGATACATGTACTAGTTACACTTACACAGTTACACATGTAAACGTACATGACTAGTTTTTCTTATCTATAATACTCGGTAGTGTTGTATGTCTATATTTAGTTTAAACACATTTATGGGGTTGATTTGATCTAGTGGTCCTAAAATGCCTCTCTTTCTTACTTTCTAAGCTGAAAAGCGCGGGTAGTAATAGTATGACATAATTATTTCTATCATAATTATATATTGTCGTCATTTGTGGATGTATTATTGCGTAATCAAGAGTTTAATAGAATTTGCACAATTATGAACCTCTCACGCAATTTCAATGAACGATCCACTTTGAGGAGGATAATAACGTGCATTTCTGAAACCTGCTTTTGAGATTGGTAACCACATTTAATAAGGTTCTAATAAAAATGTGTTTTAGACAGGGTTGTACATAATAATGTATTATAAGAACGAGAGGTAGCTCAAGTGATAAGAACATTCTTATCTTAATCATTAAATTGGGAGTTCGATTCTCACACACGATATAGAGCGCTCATTTGAACAAAATTTTAAAAACATACTAATGTATTATCATAAAATTTCAACCTTTCTGTTGAATAATGCCTTGAATCGGTTTAATTGCCACTTCGAGTGACAATGCGGGGGTCTATCCGTTAATCTGTTTGGGCTAGGGTTTCTGTCTTGGGCCTATGGTCTGTTTTGGGCCTTTCTAGGTTTTCTGTATTAGGTCTTAGAGAGTACTATATAAACTCTCTAAGCCTAACCCTAGCAGTTATCATATCATAACTCTGAATCTGAAAAACTCTGTAACTCCTCAACATTAATAAAACTCTCCTCCCTTCTGCCCTGTGGACGTAGCTAACACACCGTTAGTGAACCACGTAAATCTGTGTGTTGTCGTCTTTACTGTTCTTTATTTGTTCTTTTTCGTTTCTGTCATAACACTTTCGATTATTGTTTTTACATGATATTTTGGCATACCAAAATCCTCATGAAAAGCAATAATCGAGTGTACATTTCGTAATATATTTTCAGATATTTTGAGAAATAAAAAGAATTGTGTGTCACAAAATGTGTATAAAACGTATACCCCTATAATCGAATAAAAGAGATCATAAAATATAAAGAAAATTTGAAGCTCTTATGGGAGTGCAATTTATTTGGGTAGTTGTATTGTACAAAGAAAATAATGAAAGAGCAATAGTAAAGGAGCATTAAAGGAAAAAAAATCTGGCATTCAATGTTTTTGAAGTCAAGTATAAATGTTTTTGAATTAATTTTTCACGTAAACACGAAACATGTTTTACGTGTTTTCTCCTTTGTCACACAACCAAACTTTTTTCAGAGTAATTATTGTCTACAACTCTAGAAGTAAGTACAACCACTGCATAATCATTTTATTATGTTAAAAAGAGAACAGTATTAAAAGTGTTTATTTTTATACTCTGTAGTATAAATAGTTGTCACTTCTTAAAAAAAAAAATGACTTTATATCATAAAGTAATCACTTTTTGTATCGTCCCACAATACGATCGTCGTATAATATAATTTGCATCTTCCAAAGCCAAACAAACTAAATACAGGCTATAGAAAAACCATTTTTACAACGGTCATGCTATTTGTTAACGCCATATACCTACCTACTAATTTACTATCAAGATAAATGAATATGTGGAGTATTCAATAAAGAATTTTTTCATATATATAAGTCTTCACACAAAAATTATGGAAACTTAAATTTCACAGAACGATTTAAAAGCATGGCATACGGAGTAATGAAGGTATTATCTAAGTCCTGGCCATAATTTAAGGTGGTCCTAAATACACTCAATAAGACTTTGAGACGCAATTTTTAGGAGTCTTGTGAGTTGTGACAGGTTTGCCCTTTAATTTTCCAACCTATATCATAATAAAATCTGGGATATTTTTGTCTAAGACTAATAATTCGAGTGTCGCAATAATTTATCGAGTGTATTTATTTACATCCTAATCCTAATTTAAGTGAGGGGCCGGTAATTTAGGAATGTGGATACTGGATAGCTGTCTTTAGAGTTTAGACAAACAATTGGTATATGATTGCGTACGGACCAGGTTGTTCAACCAACTACACCTAACCTAAAGGTGCCATTATTTGAGTTATTTGATAAGGTGACCAATTTTAAGTTTAAGATGAATTTTGCCGTCTTAAATAAAAATTCGTCTTAAAACAAAAGTAAATAAATGATCGAGACGGACGGAATACTTGTTACGGAGTAATACTTTGCATTCATTGTTCGTAGGAATTGGCTATATTTAGAAGTGATAAATCACATCATTTTAGAATTTATATAAATCAGAAAATGTTATTTGTTGGCATAAAAAAATTATTTTATAGACTTTGATTTTTTAAATCACACCTCGTAATCTATCCAAGACTTTAAGTTATATAACATGGGGTAATTAATGAGTAAATTTTTTTTCACTCACAAATTCTCATTTCAAACGCGACGACTCGTCTGAAAGCTTCAGACGAGTCAAATTCTCTCACAAGAAAGCAAGTGTGAGGGGGCTTGACCCGTCTAAAACTTTTAGACGGGTCGCCCCATCGTAAGCAAGACATGCTGTTTTTCCCTAGCTTTTTAAGCCTTTAAGCTCAAACGTTGAAGTTTCATGCTGACATTATCTGACATCAATAAGAACATTGATTTTGATTGAATGTTTACTTGTTTAGAAAAGACATGTTTGATGAGGTTGAGGCTTACCAACTTGATCTATATAAAATTCACAAAATTATAAATTGTATCGACAGGGTACGTCAAAGTTCCATTTAACAAAGTAAAACAATTTTTAAGCGATTAAGATAGAAGTACCGTGCACAATAGCTAGTACGAGTAGGTCCTAAATATAGATTTGTAAATCACGTAAAGTAAATATAAAAATTTTAAATATAGTTTTGTAAACCGCCTAAATTAAACCGAAAATTTTAAATGTGATCGAGAGCATAATATTTAGTGATGGTAGATGCTGTCAAGTGTCTTTGTGACAGGGAAAAAGCTAGGTTTTATAAATTCTACCTAAAACCGTAACATTAATTATAATTATATTTCAAATCATATTGATTTCAAAAAAAAAATAGTGAATATTATATTTGTTGGAATAATGCCTTGAATCAGTTTAGTTGCCACTTCGAGTGACATTGTGGGGGATTTTGTTTGGGCTAGGATTCTGTTTTGTGCATATGGTTTGTTTTGAGCCTTTCTATGTTTGGGCTAGGATTCTGTTTTGTGCCTATGGTCTGTTTTGAGCATTTCTATGTTTTCTGTAGTTGTTAGGCTATCATAACAATCTGAACTCTGAATCTGAAAACTCTGTTCTGCCTTGTGGACGTAGCTAACACACTGTTAGTGAACCACGTAAATTTGTGTGATATAGTCTTTATTGTTCTTTATTTGTTCTTTCTCGTTTCTGTCATAACAATATTTTTTGAAAAACTCGCTGTGGTCAGCCTGTGCTTAGCTTCATCTCGACTTGGTGAAGACCATTATCTAACCTTGAAGCCAAATATGACAGGTGATGTTTACCAATAGAAAGGAGAGAAGTGAACTCCTGGAGGGTTTAGTCATTGCTGAAAAAAACCCCGACATACCCAAATTTCCACAGGTAGCTTGCTGTCTTCTTTCCTTAATTTGTGCTTTTTGGTGAAACTTATATTGGCCAATCTTGTACTAGTAGTCTTTTGCATCTACTAATTTCTTTGTTGACAGAAAATCCATCTTCTATGGGGTGAAAATGATCAGATTTTCAGGATGGACATCGCCCAACAAATGAAAGAGTATGTTCTTCCCTCGGTCGACTCACTGAAAATAAGTATATTAGTGTGTCTCTCATGGTGCCGTATTATTGTCCAATTACTACTAGTAGACAGTACTAAGTTTTGTTTCGGGTTGATATTATGTAGGAAACTCGGAGAAAAGGCGACATGTGAAGGCATACAGAAGGCGGGGCATCTAGTTCACCTTGAGAGGCCATGTGTGTACAATAGATGTCTCAAGCGTTTCCTGGCTTCTGTGTACTTTGAAGAAACATCAAAGTAAAGCTGAGTAAGCACCTTTGCTGCAAATCCACACAATTGTAGAATAGCAATATTGTCTAGTTGCAAAGTTTGTAACACCATTATTACATTTTTAAGAAGTGATCAATAAATCATGTACGATGACAGACCGACAATTTTATTTAAGAACAGCCAAGTATTGAACTGGAAAGAATGAGTTACACTCTATGCTGCACAAAATACACAGTTATCAAGAATGCTGTTTAAAATAGTATTAACCAAGTACTCTGCGACCCGATTGGTTTCATCTGAAGTATGCTTGAATTTCTTCAAGAGTTTTCCCCTTTGTCTCCGGAAGCCATGCCCCCACAAATATCAAAGTAAAAGCACAAAACAATGTGTATATCGCGAAGGTCCCTGCCAACAACATCAGAACCAGATGAGAGCCAGTCAGTTAGATTCAATAAAATACTTCCGTTACCTAGATTATGTGGCGAAAGTTTTTTACAGACTAAAACTCTGTTTGTTTGGGTGTAAATTGAGCCGGAGGAGCATCTTTGATGCCGATGAGTTTCAAAGCCTGGTCATGACTCAAGAGTACTACGCCTACTAGCACCCAATGATTTACCGGCTAGTTTAGCTAACATTTGCAGACTAAACATTAGTGAGTGCCCAAATAATTGAATCTTATTGTCTAAAAGCCGAGAGAATCGAAAGAACTTTAGTGTTGGAAAAGAGGCAAGAGAGATGACCTCCACTGTTCCAGCTGAGCATCAAATTAGCAGTCATTGTGATCCCCCAGGATGTCATGAAATTGGCTAATGTTGCTACACTCCCAGCAAGACTCTTTATACTTACAGGAAGGATCTGTTCGGAGCAAATCAGATGCAAAGTTTAGCAGATTGTTGCAGTAAAATTACAGCAAGGAGCTCATCTAACCTAAAACGCATAGATTGCATATCCGAAAACACTCAGAAATGAAAGTTAACCTATACACACTGTCAGTAACTCTATAAGTACGTCAACAACAATTTTTCATGTCTTGCCATTTTCTCATCGACAGTGAAGCTTTTACAATTTTACCTAGAAACCCCTTTTTTTAATCATTAATTCATTATTGATCATTTGAAAACTGTAAGTGACCAGTTTAGTTTCGACTTTCAAATGTGACAGGATCTCGAGAGTCATTATATAGTCTCACAATTTACTTTGAGACTTGCGGCAAAAAATGAAAGTGTAGCAGAATGTGTAAAACATATGTGGAATAGCTCATATACAAGCTTTCAGATTCACATTAGGTCGACATCAGTGTGTCCTCATGTAATGAGTTAGTAAACAAACAGAAAAAATTTAAAGACATACCTCAGACATTATAATCCAAGGAATAGGTCCGACACCTAAGGAAAAGGATATAGCCATTCCCTGCCATAAGTAGAGAACGAGTCTTAGACCTGCTTTGATTATTGTTTTCTAAATTACTCGGGTCTGGAGTAGACATGTATTCAAGTAAGAATCATACCACTAGTCCTACGACAGAGAGAATACCCAACGCGCCGTAGAAGCCTGATTCCTTTGAAATAATGTCCTGTCAGACGTACAAGAGAACATCATAAACATTGAGGTAAATCCAAATCAGATCTTAAGATCGGATTTCCTGACTTACTTGCTTAACCTTAAGTGGTTCATGTGAGTTGTTTCGAAAATTACGAGAGGAAGAAAAATCTAGCAAAACAGCATAGCTGACCTCTAGAAAAAATGAAGCTGAAACGAGGAGAAGGCTAGCGGTCATCCCAGCAGAGGATACCTGTGGAAAGTTACATTATTTAAAATACCTCTTAAGCTTAGACTGCACAAATGCTACCACCAGATTAACTGATAATTTGAAACATACAATTAGTAGGGCCCTTCGGCCAGCCTTGTCCATCAGCCAAGTCGCGATCCCAGTAGCAACCACCTGTTTTACCATTGCCACAGATGCTTGAGAATGCTGATCATTACATACTGACGAGCCAAAATCAAGAAAATGAAAAAACTGACCAACACTATAGTTTCATTTGCTTATGTTTTACTTTTATAGACAGTTTTTTTACACAAATGCGTGCACGTGGTGTGCAAGTATTTATACTGCTTTGATTTAGAATGTACGGATGGGGGTTAAACCAGGCCACATCTTCAACTTAGATAACAAAAAAGGGCACAAGAATCTCTTCTTCGTAAAATATTGCCAAAATAGTAAATGTAACCAAATGAATGAGACAGACCAAAAGGGTGAACATGGGCAAGATAGAGGATGTATGGAGTATATGATTACCTGAATGCTTCCAAGGCCAAATGTGGCGACAGCACCCGACGAGATTCCTGTACAAGGTTGACTAATCATTTGCATAAGAAACACGGTGGAACTGACGTTAAGATTTGGTTACAAAATATTTCTAACCTGCTTTTTCAAATATGTTGTTCGAATAGAACAATATGGCGTTGATACCACTGAGCTGCTGAAGGACCAGCAAACCAATACCTAGCTGCAGCACGGAAATAAGGCAATAAGAGGAGACATCCAGGACCTTTATTATGGTTAATAGTGGGATTGGCATAACATAGTTCTAAACAAACCATTGTACCATCAATGGAAACCAATATCTTCTTCTCTTCAGATGTCCTACACGGATAGTTGTATTTTTGCTCGATGATGCCACAGATTTCTGCAGTACATCCCATTTAGTCAGAACTGGTGCTTAATACTACCTCCGTTCAACTTTTATCTTCCCATTTCTCCAATATATGTGAGGAGTATTATATTGAAATGGGAAGATAAAAGTTGAATGGAGGGAGTAATATTTAAGTAAAAATGATCATGTTAATGGCTGGAGCTTTTGAAATCAACCATTACATTGTGGGAGAGAAGAAAAAAAAAGACAGAAAGGTTGAAAATTATCAAACAGCCGTTCAGCTAATTACCTTTATTTCAGTTAGCTCTTGAGAAATATCTGTCTCAAATCCTCGCAGAACTTGCAAAGAAGATTCACAAGCTTCAATCATCCCCATTTTTGCCTAGTAAAGCATATATTTCAGTGCCAAAGTAGATTAAATTAGAACAAGAGCGTATTTAAGCAGATAGTCTCATGATCAAGTCGATTACCAGCCAGCGAGGTGATTCTGGTATAAAAAATAATCCAGGTATCAGTACTGCACAAGGCAAAATCCCTGCAGTACACCAACAGAAACATTAAATTTTGCCTGAATGCAGTAACGCAAAAATGTCCTGCAATTGGAAGGCGAAGCACAAGAAACTTAATCATGGAAATCAGATATCTAGTCTCGATAAACTTATAGGAAAGTGATTTTAAAAGTACTGCATCAAGTACATGCTATGCGTAGTGCATCTGGCTAGTTATCACGGTGTCAATTATAAAACATTTGATCATGACTTTTTAAAAGCCTTTGCATCTTATTAAGAGTATGATATCATAGTCAATAGCTTTTCTGAATAGAACTCTTACGACATATGAGACTCTCTTGCACAAATGCTAATTATCATACGGAGTAATATACAACAACATTGCAAAACTGAGATTTTAAAACATATGAGCAATATGAAATATGACTTACCAATCACTGCTAGTGGTCTCCAATCAATGAAAATTCCTAGTAGATAAACCAGCATTATCCCAACTGTGACAGCAAGCTGAATACAGAATTTTCAAAACCGCAATCATCTCAATGGGTAACACCAAACTTACAGATCTCATACTTATATTTATGAAAATACGGAGTATCAATTATACAAAACAAGCAAACAAATGATGAGGTACCGATAAGGCGAGTAAGGATAATCACCTGGTTAACTGATCCAAGCATTCCTCTCATGTGTTGAGGTGATATTTCGGCAATATAAACAGGAACCTAATTACACTAGCCACTGTCAAGCCTCTGCTCAAACATTATATAAAGTAATCAAGCTAAGCAATCCAATCATGAAGAAACGATATGATTACCGTGTATGAAATAATCCCAACACCAAAACCTTCAAGCAGCCGTCCCATGTACAAAAATGAGACATCCTTTCAAAGTACACCAGGAATTAAGATACTCAGTTTGCAACAAAGCTTCAGTAAGTAAAATGAACATCAAGCAATAAGCTGCTATATTCTATAGTATATGACAATAGCTCCGTCATATGTGATCACTTACTTTGGAAAATGATATGACAAGCCATCCTATAACGTTTGGGATCGCGGCAATCATCAGAGACTGCATTTCAATCAAAGACAGCATTACTAAATACATTTACTCTATAAAATTGATCCCTTTTATGTCCTAATTAGGAGCATTAGCAATCTATGTAACAGTTTTAACATGTTAATTAAGGTAACAAATCAAAATGACGTACCCCTTTTCGTCCAATGTACTCAGAAATCTGTCCACTAGCAATTGCTCCAACCATTGCTCCCACATTCGCCAATGACCCGAACATAGAGAACTATTTCCCCCACAATATACCAATAACCATGATTAATCAATCTTTGTATTAAAGGCGTATAACTTTACCAGCTAAAGTAGTTGACGTATTTAAATTACCTCCGAAACTTGAAGACCAAGATCCTTAATGATTGCAGATTGAGTTGGTGATGAATACCCACACTACAATTCAAACAACCGAATCAAACCTAAACTCAAAAGATATTATCATTCCCTCCTTCCCTTCCATACCGTATGGAATGGAAGGAGTATCATTTATTCGATTTTTGCAACTTAGGCAAAACTCGAATAAATGATACAAAACATTACTTCATCTGTCTCAATCATTTGTTTACCTTTTTAAAGGTAAACAAATGATTAGGACGGTGGGAGTAATGTGAAAAATACGTAAGAAACAAGAAAAGAAAAATACGGTAAAGCCATATTGGATGGGACCGAGGGCAACAACAAGAACGCAAAAGACGATAGAGACGGCGGAATCACGGAGATTAGTAACGGAGCCAAAAATGCTGGATTGACGAGCGCCAAGAAACATGGTTGACCCGGAAGTCATGGGATCTATACCGGTACCGGAAGCGGTAGGATTCATACGATACCAACTTCCTGTGTGAAGTAAGGGTTTCTTGAAGTCAGCCCTAGCATCCTCCGCATCGCCGCCGTTCATTTCGCCGGAGATATCAGATATGATCGTGATTTTGTTGGTTCAATTTATTTATTTATTTATTTGTGATGGGGAGGGAAGAAAGGAGAAGGGGAAATAGTTTAATAGTTTAATGAATGAAATCAATAAGTTGTTAGATGGCGCCAACTTTGGTTCTTATTTTTAATGCTGTATTTGCCGTTTTTGTAATTGCTGTGTTAACATTGGCTATTACGTGAGGAAAGTATCTTTGTTTCTTGTCTTTTTTTGTGCACAAATTCTTATTTCAGACCGAGGTATCCGTCTTAAACTTAAGACGGATACCATATTCTCTCACAAAATACCCATCAAGGGTGAGTGGAGAGCACATAGGGGGAGCCCACCTTGTCCCCTCTACCCATTTCCTCTCACAAAATACCCGTTGTAAGATCCGACCCGTCTTAAGCAAGACCTACTGCTTTTTGTGTTTTGTTGTTTGTATGTATATTTTAGGGATATTCTAAGTGGTATATCTTATTTTTGCATATTCTATGTGAAAGTATCTTTTTTTATTAGACATGGCAAAATTAATTCGACTTGAAAAAGACTCAATTGATTCCGAAATTGACCTGAACTATAACCTTACAATTTAACTTGAAACCTTAATTAATCCGACCCGACCCGAACATGACCCGAACTATGTAAACCTGAGACTGACCCTACTAACCAAAATGACCCAACAAATTTAGGCAAGTCCTTCAACATTACGAGAAATCATCGTTTATCATTCCCTCAAATCTATATTACTTCTTGCTTCAAAGCTCCTTACCCATTAGAGTGTCATTTTCATCTATGTATAGGCTTAGATTCTGAAGATTGGTTTAATTATTTTGAAGGTATGATGAGCCATTGAGGGCTGTAGGATGACATGATGATTCAGATAATTTTGAGAGAAATGATAGGTAAAAGTAAAGAAATGTAACCATGAAAAAGAAAAAGAAAAATAAAAAGAATGAAAACAGAGTTAAGAGACTTAACGGAATTAGGCTTGAGTTTCTTAAGTAGAAACTTAGATAGTTTGGGTCTGAAAAAAAAAAGCGATAGTATAGGTCTTCACCTTACCATTATCTCCCTAATTTTTTAACTTTCTTTTCTCACCTGCCAAACCCTTAACTTATGTCCCAAAGCTTACAAAAGAAGCCACAAATCAGTAAAGATAAAATAGACATATTATTACCCACTTACTAGACTATCTCACATGGGTTATAGGACACATAGCCCACATGATATATCATCATCAACTCAATTAAATTAGGTTTTTCCTCCGTTTGGAGGGAATACCTCAACATGACCGGACTCATATAACTCGACCCAACCTGTTTGAGAGGTCTAACTAGAGTTATCAAATGTGCAACGACATATACAATATTGGCCCATGTCAACATCCTGTCGTCTAGTCCAATATGCGGTAATGCAATGATACACCGGGAGATTTTGATTTTTGTTGATCCACGATTATTGCAAATTACTTCGTATCTAATAAGCCGTTGTATTGTGTCAATGTGAGTGTGAATATATAAAAAGTTAGATGGTATAAATAATGAAATCTATAATAAGATCATAGTGTAGTGACTAGTGAGTGCACAATAATTTTATTTTAACTTATATACATTTTCATTGTTGTTATTAAATGATGTTGAAAGATTCTGAATGGTTGATTTCTTATTCATGAGATCAAGGTTTATATACAACATCATACAATATTCTAGAGCCTATGGTTACCTATTATACATGCTACAAATTAGGGTTAAATACACACAAAAATAGCAACAGAATAATTACATATTCTAATACACCCCCAAAGTCGAAGCGGGAGGAGGACGGATGCAGAGACTGGAGCGGAAGTCATCAAAAAGAGGCATAGGAAGACCCTTGGTGAAAATGTCTGCATATTGGTAACGAGAAGGCACATGGAGGACATGGACTTGGCCAAGAGCAACTTTCTCACGGACAAAGTGAATATCCATCTCGATATGCTTGGCCCGTTGATGGTTGATTGGGTTGCCGGAAAGACAGACAACACTCACATTGTCACAGTACCCAACGGTGGCCTTGGAAATGGGGCATTGTAATTCTAGGAGCAGGTTCCGAAGCCGGCAAGATTCGGCCACAACATTTGAAACCCCTCGATACTCGGCCTCAGCACTAGAGCGGGATAAGGTAGCTTGGCGTTTGGAGAATCAAGAGAGGAGGTTATCACCCATATAAACACAGTAGCCGGAGGTGGAACGTCTAGTATCTGGCAGCCACCCCAATCCGCGTCACTATAAGCGGTCAAATTAGTCACCGGAGAGCAATTTATGTGAAGACCGAAATGCTTAGTCCCTTGGACATACCGAATGATACGTTTAAGAGCAGCAAAATGAGCGACGCGAGGGTCATGCATGTGTAGACATATTTGTTGGACTGCGTAAGAAATGTCGGGCCTAGTAAATGTCAAGTATTGCAGGGCACCGGCAAGAGAGCGATATAGAGTGGGATCAGCGACCTTGGGGCCGGAGTCGGCACTAAGTTTGGACTTAGTGTCGACTGGTGTATGGGCCGGTTTGCAACCGGTCATCTTGGCTCGGGAGATAATTTCGTCAGCATACTTAGCTTGATGGAGAAAAAGACTGTGCTTATCGCGTACAGCAGAGATGCCAAGAAAATAGTTAAGAGGGCCAAGATCAGTCATAGAAAATTCCGATCGTAACTTGTCAATAAGTGTATCCCGGAGAGCACTAGATGACGTTGCCAAAATAATATCATCAACGTATAACAGAATGTAGGCAATATAATCACCCCGCTAAAAATTAAATAATGAGTTGTCGGACTTACTATGACGAAAGCCAATGGTGGACACAAAATTTGCAAACCGCTGGTACCAAGCCCGGGGAGCCTGCTTTAGACCGTATAGAGACTTCTTAAGGAGGTAGACATAATCAGGATGCTGTTTGTCACGAAATCCGGGCGGCTGATGCATATATACTGTGTGACACCCTCAAATTTGCGGAAAGAAAAAAAATAATTTAAATAAATAAACGAAGGTGTCTTAAATACAAAAGGTTCATAACAAAGGAAAATAATATTTTACATAAGAATTATACATGACGGGAGACATATCTCCCGTATAAATACTGAAATAAAAGAGTGTATAATAATATACAATCTAAGAACCGAATATAGGTCCAAGGTAAATACTTCGCTCGCTAGCTCGTCAATGTACCCCAAGTATGCATCACCACCTGTTCGACCGCATTAAATATAAACACGGAAGCCACAGTCAGTGGGGAGTAACTCCGAGTTCTCCCAGCCACGAAATGTCGAGTTTAATGAAACATAAATAACATAAAAGCAATGTATATAGAAAATACAAAACCTTAACATATATGATATGCTTTCATGTTATGAAACAATTAACTAACATATAACCTATCATATGGAAGCTATCATGTGAATCCGATAATAAAATATAACACTAGGTAGGGAAGCTGGTATGCTAGCTCAGAGGTTACCATGTAACATGGCCATGATACACTCAAACCCTAATCAACACGTAATCATGTGAATCAGTTAACAATCGGTAATCCAAACTCTATCAATCTTAGCCGGCTTGAATCTCCACATTCATAAAACTTCATAGAATCATACTACATGAAAGACCAATTACTCTACAAACAGGCAAAGTTCGTAGCAACGTCAATAGTCGGACTCTGTAACTCGAGTCTATACCACAATGGTAGGAAAACATCCTAGCCCTAGGACTGATCAAGACCTATAGCGACAATAGCTAACCCATTCCTGTCTCATTACTAAACAGTACATGAGAAACTCTACTAGGCGACCCCCTAAGCAGAGATGGCTAGTACTTAAGCTGGCTCCCTTCCCAAAGCGGAACTCTTAGGATGCCATGCCCCCGGCTTGGTATCAAAAGGCCCAAGCCAGTGACCCAAAAGCTATCAAGCCATGAACATATACTCGTTAAAGATAGTAAGGCCTATCGATGTCATGGTCCAAGATACTCATTTAGAATTAGAATGGTCAAAGACGCCCATTATTACCATAATTCTCTATGGGTACTTAGTCAACACGACACCAACCATATAATTAAAACAGTCACGGAAAAACTTCTATCATGTGACTATTGCACATAAATCATATTCAAATATCATATCGCCTCATATCTACTAAGGCTAGTCATTAATTAAATACAAACCCTACTGAAGACAATCCCCGACCCGGAGTCCGCGACGGGTCATCAGTCAAAACGGGGCTGACTAGATCTTAGTTTGACCAAACCCGTTTGATCAAACCGGCTAGAAACAGAGTCTTTACCACATAGACTTAGACATAAAAGTCAACATATTCATTACATGTTATTTTATTAAACATCTAACATGTGAATTATTAAATCTTACGTAACCCCCCCGCTTGACTTAAAGGATATCAAATTAAACTACGATCTCGTATTATTATTTCTAACATGTGAGAAATAATAATTTTATGAAAAACCTTTTTAATTAAATATTTTACTTATTAATATTTCCCACTTGCTAAATATTACAAAACACGATAAATTAACATTAAACTCAAAAACCGTCACAAGTCCCACAAGGGGACCCACGGGCTGATTTGGGCCAACATGACACGGGCCTGGACTGGGCCCCACGGCCTGGTTTTGGGCTGTTTTGGCCTTTTTATCGATTTTACTAAAAACCGTTTCCTAAAAATTCCCGCATGCTTTAACATATTAAAACCCGTCAAAACAACAATTAAACAATCAAACATCGACACAACCCAAAGACCAAAACCCGGACCCACCATGAACCAACCCAGACCGGCCTGGACCGGGCCTGAACCGGCCTGGTTTTGGGTCCGGTTTAGGCTGATTTTTCCAGCCCCTTTACACGGTTCTCACAACCCCAAATTCCAAATAAATTCTAACATGTTTTAATTATCAAACACCCATTTCAACATCCATTCATACAAAAATCATGATTTTAAATAAACCATCTAACCATGTCAAGAACAACCAATATGTTATAAATTCATAAAACATAATAATAACCACTACTTAACATGTTACTAACTAAAAATCCATAAATAACAACAACATGACAAAAATAAAAGATGAACCCAAAAACAAAAGAAACTAAAGCTAAAGGCTATGTGACATTATTTCGTCGAGTAAATCGGAATTGTTACCTTAGCTAGCAAAACCAATTAGCACCAAAATAATAAGAAGTATAAACCAAGAAACCCGTCTACTAATCTTCACCCAAAATATACGAGTCACCAAACTCGTCTTCAAAATATTCCCCTATAAGAAATGAAAAGAAAAACATTATTAGAACTTAAACTTGATTTTCCATAATTAAATGTTGAAAACGATTTTGTCGGATTTGAAATAAAACCGTACTTGAAGATGGAGAGCGAAGAGGAGGTTCTAGAAATATAAGTTAGGACGGATTTAATTAAGAAATGAAGGTTTTATGATGATTTTGCTGAAGAACGACGAAGAACGAATGAAGAACGACGAAGAACGAATGAAGAACGATGAAGAAAGATTAATTAGATCTTAATTTGATTTATTGTAAAATGAAAAGTTGTTAGTGAGTAAAGTGGGGTGTGTGAGCCGTGTAGTTATAGAAGAAATAATGAGTCGGGTTTTGAAATTGTTGTTACGGAATTGACTCGGTTTAAAGAAATATATTACGGTAATTGATTAAATATTAAGTTAATTAAATTAATTATCAAGATATTATGTTATTGTAATCAAAAGAAATGAAAATATCAAGGCCTAAGAGAGGAGGGAGTGCCGTGTGAAATGAGAGGAATCGGATCTGTTTTTCGAGCGATTTGCGTAATTTCAGTTGACGGATCGATAAAGTAATAAATATCTAAGATATTATTATTAGATTAATCAAAATAATGAAAATATCCAAAAGTGAGTGGAAAAGGATGACATGGGCGTGGATATGCCAAAGTCGGGTTTCGGTTTTGTTTCGGGATTTTAGATGACTCGGGAATAGTTAAATGACGTTCGGGTTAAAACCGTAAAAGTTATTCTTTAATTCCAAATAAATTCAAAATAATTATATTAAATTTTCATAAATCCAAATAAATCTTAATAAAAATAAATTAAAAATATTACTTTTTTAAATAAAATTTCGGTCTTCAAAATTACAAGGCGAGTCGGAAAAAGTCAACGAAAGTCAAAGTTGACTTAAAATCAAGAAAAGTCAAAGATGACTTAAAAGTCAAGAAAAGTTTATGACGACTTAAAAGTCAAGAAAAGTCAATGACGACTTTAAAAAGTCAAGAAAAGTCAAAGACGACTTAAAAGTCAAGAAAAGTCAAAGATGACTTAAAACGGGATTTTCATGAAATCTCTAAGAAATTCCAAATACGAACTCGGAATTTCAAAATACGACTCGAAACAATAAATTCTATTTTAAAAACTTAACCTTGCTGGAAAGTATCCTTAAGAAATTTACTAGAAAAATGTGGGTCCTTTTCGGGTGGTAACGGATACATGACCTATTTATATTTGAAAATGTCACTCCTACTTGGAACCTTTCCAATAGTCTTTTCTGCTTGGAACTCTTCCAACAGATAAATCTTCTATAAAACACAGCCAGTTCGTGATTTTAAATCACTTTGATCAGTTTGGAAACTGAAGTTTGTGTAACCCCTTACACACAATGTGACAACCCTCGCGAATGCGGAAATAAAACATACAAGCATGTGATATAATTTGCGGAAATAAGGTATTTTAAAAACTTTTATACATGCAAGAAAGAAAGTACGAGGAGTGTCAAATATTACAAATCAAAATACGAGATATACTACAACAAGAGACGTAGTCTCTTCAAATGTTATCAATGTAAAAGTAATTAGTAAAACAAGCTAAATAACGTCTAGAGGTGTTTTATCCAGGGACAACGCCCGCTAGCTCACACCCGAACCCAAAATATCAAGCAAAAAGCCTCCAAGCAGCAACCTGTTCATTCCATGAAAAACATGATTGCCACAAACC